>MEIZ01000055.1:311422-330364 GCA_001723225.1 Globodera ellingtonae
CCCCCCCCCAATTTTTGAAAAAAGTTGAATGCATAAATAATAAACATTTTGCCAAATCTACTCATTTTTCCTTTCTCATATATGCGCATTTTGTTTTTATTTTCACGTTAGCTGTTTCTAAATTATAGGAATTTCACTATTCTAGCTTATTTATTATTTTGAATTTCCTGCTTGTTAAAGGATGGAAGAAATGGAACTCATCGAAAATGCAAAAGTAAAGCCAAAATAAAAAATAACAATTTTCCTCCTTTAAATTTAGGTTTGTGTTTCGTGCAATAATCCATCCTCCGGCGCGCACTTTTGCAAAAAATGCTTTGAACCCTGCCATGCAATTTCGCCGTGCTCGATCTCAATCGATGGAGAGGAAGGATACGGCGCAAAAGTCGTCTGTTGTGAATGTTGGCTTCGTGACGAGGTTGCAGCCGACGAAAACGCGAATATTGTGAAGACAGCACCATCCGTCAGAGACAAGCCAACAACATCATCGTCTTCGTCGTCCATCAACTATGAACCGAATACTCAACTGTTGACTTCAGAGGAGGAAGAGGATTCGACAAATCCACCGACCAAACGAAAGCGACGAGCGTTTACCATCCAGAACAAAATAGAGATTTTGGATTTTGCAAAAAAGACATCGATTCACGCAGCGAGCAGACATTTTTCTATGGACCGTAACACAGTGAGAATTTGGAAAAAACAAGAATTGGATTTGAAAAAAATGTTAGTACTTTTTTTGCAAACCCAAATTTATTTCTGCTTTAAGGATGCAATCTTCCAGCCGTAAACGCGTTCATGGCGGAGGACGAAAGCTTACCGACGCCGACTTTGACAATGCACTTTGATGCTCTTATTCATGTTTTTAAGGTTGAGAAACATATAAAATTTGTATATTGGCTGTATTTTAGAAGAATGGAGCGATTCCAAACGGTCTGGCCTTATTGCAGCAGCGCCAACACGAAGAGAATATGATCAAATTGGTCGAAGAAATTGATTTGAATGAAGATGATAACCTTGGAAGCGATTTTTCGATCGAACTCTGATGTTTTGTTTACATTGAAAATTTTGTTGTTTAATAATAAAATTCTATTCTGTGATTGATTTTGTAAGAAAAAGGGTAAAAATTGAAAAATTAATAATTTATAAATTGTTAATGTGAAAAATATTTACACATTATTTGAAATTGGAAAATATGGAACAAAAATCGAGGATTAATCACGCCGGCTTGAAGGAACGCAATATTTTAACGTCATAAAAATCAAATTAAACGTAATCTTTAAGTAACAAGTACCTATCATAATATTAGTTAGGTAACATATTAAATCATCTAAAATAAATACGATTAATAAAATTTGTGCTTTTTAATAATGATAATTAGAGATTCCTATAATAATGATAAAAATAACATTGATTATCTTTATTTCATTTCAGTTTGTTAATTGTAAATAAACATTTAAATGACCGATCAAAATTTTAAAAACTATTGAACCCAAAATTAATTTTGCTATAAATATTAATTTTATCGACTAAAGATAAAACTCAACCATAAAGTTTCGTCGATTTTTTACTGATCTAATAAACAGCCATGTAAAAGAATATTTATTTTTTTGACTATTAAAAACATCGTTTTATTTAACACAACATGGCGAGGGTCAGTGTCCACGAAATTGGGCATACCCTCGTGTTCTGTCTGTCTATGGGTTTTGTTAATGCAGAGATTTCCAACAATATAAAGCTTAAAAATTTAAATAAAAAATCTAATTATTTATCTAAAAATTTTATATATTAAACTTAATTTAATCATTTTTTTGTTATATAAATTTCTTTGTTTATTAATTTAAAAAAAAGTCAATTTTTAGGGGAGCATTTTTTGAAAGTTTGGGTGCATTTCGGTTTACATTGTAAATAAATGCTCACAACAACGAGCTCAGATTAAACAATTAAAAAGTTATCTGCAAATAAATAAACCTAACAAATAAAGCTCTAAAAAATCTCTAAAAATTAAAATAACATCATTAAAATGAAGAAAAGATAATAAAAAACCATGCGGTCTCCATGTTTGAGCTTGTTTTTGCTTGTATAAAAACTCAATAATTTAAAAAAATGAATAATACAACAAAATTATTTTTAATACCAAATATATTAAAAAAAGTCAAGTGAATAATAGAAAATAAAGAAAATTTTCGAATAAATTGATGTAACATAAATTTAACTAAAACTATAAATCCTTTTTTTGGATGGTTTTATTTGCTTTCAAAGATGAGAATTGATTTAATATTAGAATAAATTTTTAAATAATTAATCAAAAACTTTTAAATAGCATTTATTATTCTGTTGTAACAAATTCGTTCTCAATGTGGCGTAATATTTTTGTTACTAATTTTTTCTTATTTAATAAATCAAATGGTAGTAACACAATGTTTTTTATCATCGACGTATAGTTATTATTAAGATTACAATATATATATTCACCAATTGTTTATTTATATTTGTTTATCATTGTTGCTTTAATTTTTACCATCAGACCACTCCCAACCTCGCGCTTCTTGGCCCAACTAAATCGACTACATTTATTTAGCCTATTGTTAGATTTCCTTTGCGATTTTTTTTATAATTATTAGCTTTTTAACATAAATGTTTATTTTAATTTTATAGCACACATTTGATTATGTTATTTATGTTGTGTTGAAATTATGTCAGTGCCCACTTCCTTAAAATTTAAATTTGATTTAAAATTATTATCATAGCTAAATACATATTTTGGTTTTCAAAAAATTTTATGCAAACCTTTGAAACAAAATTAATGAATAAATAAAATTAAATATTTCCAAAACCGTCTCTAATACCAACGCTGTCTTTCTGATCCTCAATTGATTCAAGAACATGGGGTCCGACCAGGTTCCAATCCCGATCGGATCCTTCTCTATACAGAATAGTGCTAGCTTACATCTTTTATGATATGTTAATTATAACAAAAAAAAATTAAATTTTGCAAATAAATTATTTATATTTAATTGTAATAAAGCTGTTGGGGAAGAGATTTTTTTAATATTAAATAGAAATTTTATAATATTTATAGAGTTATGTAGAACATTTACTTTAAAATTGTATTATTTAGTTTTTTTTCTTTTGCTTGCATGCACTTTGCTTACATGAAACTTTTGCTGTGGTTGTTGTGCTTCGGAAGTAATGAACTTGCGTTAATTACTTTTTATTCCGATTAAATAATAACCTAATTACAAAAATTAACTTATATTTAAATTTAACAATTGATTTTACATTTATTTGTGTTACAAAAAAGGGTATTTATTTACTATGCTACTTCAACATCGAGCTATTGTTTTCCCGCATCCTTCAATTTTTACTGCAAACTCAGCGACACATATCGTTATAGTTATCACAAATATGTGTCGTTTTAATAAACACTTTACAATAATTTTTAAATTTAAATTTAATCAAAATTTTGTTTTACTTATTTTTACAAATTAAATTCAAATGTTCTTATTTTACAGTAATTTTTATAAAGCTTCGTTATTTTTTAGAATCAGCGTAATAATTTGTATTCCTTTTCTGCCTTTCATTTTAAATTTGTTTTGTTCAACAGGTTTAAATAAAAAAACACGGTTTAAGTAATTCAGAAACGTACAAAGTTAATTAAAATCAGCAAAAAAAAACGCTGATTTCAACAAATAATTGATCGGTTCTGAGCATATTGAGCATTATAATCGCATTTCTTGATTTAAAAATATAAGGATTTTCTTCGGCCACCACCAGAAATTATTGTACAAAGATTCCGCCTGACAGTTATAGCTCGTAACACAAACGTAACTCAAATACAAATATAATAGTAAGTTACAATCATCTAATTAGTTATGTTTTTAGATTTAAATGCTTTTTCGGATTTATTGCAATTTAACATCAAAATTGAAAAGCTGATTTATATTTTAAATTAGTTTTTTTTTAATTGCTAAACTTCTTTGATTATTTCACGAGCTGCGTCGATAATGTTGTTTCTTGCCGCAATGATTTAGAGTATTTTATTACGTATGCTACCTTTTTGTTAGCCTTCAATAAAAAAAGAAATCACAAAATGAAATTTGAAATGTTTTAAACTATTTTTGCGTAATTTTAGCATAATCATGTATAACTCAGCATGTCGCGACGGAACATCTCAATTGCTTTCGGGATTCGTGTAATTAAATTCTAAATTAGACATTAGATTTGGATTGTATAATTATTTTGAATTAATAATATTTTAAAATTGTATAGTAAATATATAAATTAACGTTTAAGTGGTTTTAATTCTTATGGATATTTTAACGACTTCATCATATAAATTACTTTAACCTCTCATTTAGGCCGTGTTCCAACAGCATATGATATTCAATTACACAAAAAAAAATTAGTAATAAGTAAGTAAGTAATAAGTAACGGCCAAAAAAAGTGTAATTTCAAGTCGTCAGTAATAAGTAATAATAACTGTACTTTTGTTAAATTTGTTTTTTTATTAAAACAATAACCCATTTTTTATCTTAAAATGCTCTCCATGATCAATAACACTCGTTTGAAATACTGACACATTTAATAAATGCTTAATCATTTTTAAGAAAATAAAAACAGTGATAGATAGATGAGTGGCTTTTTCATTTTTATTAATTTTGCGTTTATTTTAAAGTTATTTTATTTAATTATTAAGATATACGCATTTATTTCATTTACGATTAATCATAAATTCTTGTTTTAGATTTTTGAGGCATTCGATAAGCGCTTTTGCTTTTTTTCTACAATCTTCTCATGCATTATGACTGCTTTTTGATTTATTTTATTATAAAGTTAGTGTGTTTTTGAATTGCTTCCACGGTAAATTTAATTATTATAAATGAAGCGTTTTTAATGGCTGAAATTATAATTAATTTCGGGAATTTCGATTAAATAAAACGAGGAGTTTATTACACTTTATAGAAGTGGTGAAAGAATAACGTAACACCGACACAATGATCTCGATTGGCTCATCATGAATTCGTATTTTTTCGGTACATTATATTTTTATAAGCATATTTTAATGTATCGTCTTACCAAATAATTTAAAAAATTGTTATTGAAATATTTATATAATATATTTATGCAATTATTTTAATAAAAAATATAATATAAATATAAGGTTATTGAATTATGTTGGTTGACATCTTCATGTTAAGTTGTTTTTAAACTTTACATTAAACAAAAAAATTATTCGTTAAATTTAAAATTTCACATATTGAAATAAGTTTTATTTGTTATATATTAAATTATATAATTTTTGCACTAAGCAATTTGACTGGACTTCGGTTTTCTTTTAGATTATTAATAAACAAATATGCACTTTTAAAAAATTAAAAAATTCAATTTTTTTATCAGCTCATTGCAATTTAAAGACTTGCATAGATTCAGATTAAGTTGAAATACGCGTCACAATGTGTGACTTGAGCAGTAGGTAGGCTGCGATGGCATGCCCTGCCTCATGTGTGCATACTCTTACAGCGTTTTGCGTTTTTACATAAATCATATTATTAAATTATGTAATTTTATAATTTTTCTCAAATATTAACCTTTTTTAATTAAATATTTTATTATTTTTCATTCGATGTAGGCCATAGGTTTAGCAGATATGAATGAGGCTGCCGTTAAATTAACAAAGTCAAAAAATAATTGTTAAAATTATTTGTAAATTATTGTTGATAAATTCACATTTTTAATGTTTTGGACAATTTTCATAGCCCTCATATTTGCCATCAAATCTTAAGTATAAAAAACCAATGTAGAAAATATTTCTGAAAAAATGTATCCATCTACTTGCCCCAACAAAAAGACTTTCAAAAACAATTACAAAAATTGAAAAACTGTTTCGCATATGATATTCAACAACAAATTAAACAATCAAAAGGCATTAAAATTTATTTTATATGAACGTAAATATTTTTGAGCCAAATTTTTTAACTTTTATCTAATCTTTGGTTATTCTCGGCCGGCCAATTATGTTGTTGGCATGCGACTTTAATCATTTTGACAACGGTAATCGTTTCGTCTTCCACTTGCTTTGAACTTGCAGCTCGGATCTGTTTTTCTTTATTTTCAATCAGTTTTTAAATCTGAGATAACGAAAGTTTTTTATTTTGATGCATTAATTGTCTAGATGTAATTTTATAAAATCTATTCTGGATTCTCCCCATTTATGATAATTTAGAACAACCAATTGAAATATTGCTTCTGATTTTACAATTTTGTGCAAGAGTTTGTCAAGCCATTTACTTTTATAGTGGTTGCAAATACAGATGTTAATGAATCATGCATTAAATAATGCCTTTATAATATTAAAGCGGTACGTGAGAAATAAGAAAATTTTTAAAAAAAAAAAAGTTGATTGATTGTTAATTCATTGATGTTTCTTGTAAAAGATATATCTTTAATAAATGCAGAAAAGAAAGAATCTATGGGAATATGTTTTGTTTTATCTAATTATATTCCAAATAATACAGGACCGATACAAGAGTTTGAGACAAAAAATCAAATAGGAACTCACTCTGGTCTACATTTTTTTACAATTGGACAACAATATACAGTTAAAATAAATTTTTGTATCGAAACTTATCGAACTTTTTACTAACAAAAAAATTTAATTAGTCAATAATTAAACACAGACAAAAGATAAAATTCAGTAAATAATACTGCCCGTTATCAGTGATGTCCCGCTAATTATTTTTTATGAACAAATATAGAAAAATAATGTAAACTCTACTTTTTGATTTAATAACTAAGTTTATTGGTAAAAAAACAAAACCCCAACCTTTTTTTAAAAGATATATTTTTTACATATATATGGTGCGTCCAAGCACAAACGAGAGATGGCCGATCGCAAGAACCTAACACTTTAAAAATAGAATATCACTTTATTTGATTAATACTAATTAGAATTTGTAAAAAAAATTTTCAGTTTTCAAATGTTGTAACAATAATAAAAATAAATAAACATAAAATTTCCTAATATACGTCATGTTGGCTGTTCATAAATATCAAAGGTAAAAGTTTTTACTAATGATTAGTTTTAACCTAAGGACGTGTGAATGAACGATCTCAGGAATTGGAAAATGGCGCCTAATATGGAATTAACCCATTTAAATTTAGGTTATTATTTTTAAAATTAAATTTCATTTAATGTTATCGTTTTATTACTTATAAAAGATTTTTTTTTCTCTTTTCCCAAATTTCAAAATTTTTTAATACAATAATTTAACTTTTTAGTAAAATTTAACATTGCCGACGTGTGAGATGCATTGCACTGTTTTGTTTGTTGATCTGCTACATATTTTAATAATATATTCTAAGTCCGATATGATTTTTCTAATAATGCAATATTTGGAAATTGAATTTAGAACTAATAACCGATTAACTATTATAAAAAGCTTAAATTATTCTTTTAGGTCAGAAAACATTTAGGAGTGATTGGAGGGATTTAAAGTCATTTGTGCAGATTTTCAAAGCTACTTAAACCGGCTCAAAACCCGGATTAAAGCTAGCACCAAATTCTTGATCAAAAATGCGGGTTCAGCACAAAAACAGACCTAAAAGCGTTTCAAAAAATCTATACTGGATGATGTTCTTTATCCAGTATACAAGCTTTGCCAGTTAGTTTTTCTCGGTTTCAAAATGTTAAATTAGGTGCACTGATATAAAAGGAAATTTATATGATCGATAATGAAATGAATAAACAATATTGCATCGCTTTATTTTCAATGAATTAAAAATAAAAGTTACAATTTTTAAGCATCAAAACAAAAGACAGTTTATTTCTTTATATTCCGACTTTCATTTATTCAAATTCACTTAATTTGGTTTTTTACTTAAACAATACCCTTTGGGGTTAAGTTTTTTTAAAAGCTGAAAGTGATGGAGTCATATCTTCAAATCTTAGCCTCATAGATATTGCACTAATTTTATAATATGCATAGTAAATACGCTTATCAAGAGAAAGGCATTACTTTTTTTTCTATTTCAATTGTTCATTTGTTGAACCTTAATTAAATCTTTACATATTTTTGAAATGATTGTTGAACAAATAATGTTAGATTCAATTTTTTTTCATTACCATTTAAGTTATTTTTAATTTTTTGTTTATTAATTTTTTAAATTAAATTTGGATTAGATCATTATAGTTTTACCCATTTATTTTCAATATTGTTAGAATTTAGGTAATTGAAGATTTGGAAACAAACATTGCGTTCCATAATTTTGCACAGTGTGGATGTGATTGAGATTGGCCTATAGTTTTGYGGTGGGCCCGATAGTTTAATGATGCGGTAGATTAGATTSAGGAGAATTTGTGATTTTGTTTYCAAGGTTTTTTAAAGTTTGGGTAACATCTGGTAATTTTTTAAATATATATTTTTAAAAACTATAAAATTAGAACTCTGAATTCTAGTATGAATGCTCAAATTTGCTATTTTTTGTCTTAGTATTTTTTTAAGCTTTTATTTAATTTTTTGTTGGAAATTTAAACATTTTAAATAAAAATGTTTTTATAAATTTAAAAAATGTTTTTTAAAAAATATCTTTCTTTCCAATACATAATTTGCAGAGGCTCCGTTGAATAAATGTTATATATTGTGATTTATTATATCATGAAGTCCTTTGTTTTTACATTTTTTTTATTATTTATTAGTAGTAAATAAACCCCATAATTACTTTTCGTATTAAATATTACTTTTAACTGGCAGTCTTCAACATCTTTGTTAATGCTTCTTTCAGCATTGCAAAGGAACCCATATTTGTTTGTAACTAAATTTATTTTTATAAAAATGTTTGTTTTTTTCAATTATGCTTTTAATTTTTTTTAATTGAATAAATAAAATATTTTGTGGCACAATTTCTGTCCTGGCTCTCTTACATGGTGGTTCTGCAGATGGGTCATTGCAAGAGCGTTTTTGATATTTGCATAGTAAGTTTAATACAGACACGAAAATAATTATTAAACACATATAATTTGCCCTTCTTTTAAGCCTTCAGGCATCATTTTCCTGCTTTCGTCTTTGGACAGATGACTTGCCATTCATTTTTAGCCTGTTTCTCGGCATGTACATGTTGGCAATCCATAGCTCTTTGGGGACGCATTGGAGGCATTTGCGGTTTGTCGGTTGGGCAAAGGCTTTTCGGCGTTTGCATGCGTGGCTTTTGAGCGGGCTAAGAAATGAGGGCCAGCCTTTTACTGTATGGGTTTTAGGACACCTTTTTTTCTTGCACATAATTGCGCAAGAATATCTTGCCGCCACGGCTTTCGACATGGTAAGCCAGACTATTTTTGTCGATTAATTAGCTTTCAGTCACAAATAACAAAGAAATTTAATGTTTTGCTTTTAAGATTTTGCTGATTTTAATATCTGCTGATTTTTTAAATGGATTGCAAAAATTGAAGATATTTTATATGATTTGGATAAAGTTTTTTTTGTTATTTTTAACTAATTTCAAACCCCATCAATAAATTTTACTCCATTTCAAGTTTTACATAAATTTATTTTAAGAAATTATTTTCATATTCTTAAACAGATAATTTTAAATCATATTTAATTATTAAAGACAATATTTTTGCTGAACTCACTTTGCTGAGCCGTCATCGGTGAACAAATCGGGCGAGCTGAAGAATTTTAAAATTTTCTCGGTTAATGAAGGTTATTTGAATACGTATTAATAATTTACACCACACCTTTTAAAATCTTTAAATAGTGATATAAATCCAATTGCTAATTTAAGAATAAAAAATATATATTAGATGGGTGCGTTGATGACCAAATTACTCTAACCGTCTAACTCTCTCTTTTTAGCACACTATTTCTTCAAAAAATAAAATGTTCAAAAAAGTAACTAAAAAATTATTAGATGGGGTGCGTTGATGAGCAAATTACTCTAACCGTCTGACTCTCTCTTTTTAGCACACAAATTTATTCAAAAATAAAATGTTCAAAAAAGTAACTAAAAAATTATTAGATGGGGTGCGTTGATGAGCAAATTACTCTAACCGTCTGACTCTCTCTTTTTAGCACACAATTTATTCAAAAAATAAAATGTTCAAAAAAGTAACTAAAAAATTATTAGATGGGGTGCGTTGATGATTAAATTACTCTAACCGTCTGCCTCTCTCTTTTTAGCACACTATTTTTATGATAAATTTTTTAGCTAAAATAAATTAGTAAAATTAGAAAATTCTGAACTAAACCTTTGAAAAATAATATTACTCTACAAAAATTTGCCTGCAGAAATAAATTAAAATCAGTTTTGATGAACTAAGAAATTTTAATTATAAATTCAATCAAAATAATAATACCTTTTTAAAATAATTTATCAAAAAACATATTTTTGTCCAAAAAGCAGAAGAAAAAGTAGATTATCTGCCAAAGTATGTTTTACATACTGCAAAGTTTTGCTATTGCGCTATATTTAGAACAAAAACCGATTGATAGACGCCACTTCGTCTGTATTGAATATTAAAAAATTTGTTCAGACAGCCCACCAAAACTTTAAAAAATACTGAAAAAGGGTATATAAAGATTAATATAAATTTAACCAAGTATCAATAATCTATACCACAGGGGTAATTAATACAACATCAGCAGTTTATTTGAATATGTTTTTTGAATTTTCATTGTTATTTTTATTTAAGATTTTGGACGGATGAGACGATTGATGTGTTATTGTTTATATATAATAATTAAATTATTTAAATAATATATTATTTTTGTGTTACGTTTTTGTCCATTTATTGACATTTGTTTTGTTTATTCAAGATCAGGCCTTTAATGTTGAGATAAAAAACGTTGCAATATTAAAATAATATAAGCATTTCATAAAATAAAACGAATAATCGGAAAATATATTTTGAAAAACACAACGGAGAAATATGATGAGCATTTGCGTACGCAAAAATAATATGTTTTATATATAAACATTAAACATATAAATTAATTAAACTAACTTTAATAAATTGTTTTTTTATTTATTCAGCCGGTTATTGTATTTAGTTTACTAATCTTGCGGCGTCAACTGCGTTGTATAGAGAAACAACGGGGCATAACTTTTCTGCCTTCATAATTACACTAAGCGAGCGAAGCGAGCGTAGGGAAGGGTGGGAGGACGCGGGCGAAGCCCTCTACTTTTTTATGCCACAACACAAACTGACTAGAGACAGCTTTCAAACATATTCCCAAGCTTCATCTATTCACAGGCATGCCCGCGCGGTGAGTAGTTTTCTTTATAAAAAATATGGAACTAGAAAAAATTAAAAACAATGTATCCCCTTTGAAATAAAAATAGAGCAATAATCACGGTTTATTATATAATAAAACCTCTGATCGGTATTCTGAAAGGCGCAAAACAAAAAAAGAATCCATGTAAAATTTTATAAAGAATTACTTTGTTTTTATCATCCTTTTCTATTACAATTTTATTAATAAATTTGTTCACATGTTTCAATATTAAACACAATGTTTCTTTAATAGCTTTTGTCCGATCCTCCTCCATAAGATGATAAGATTTAAGCTTTTTTTGCTGTAACTTTGACCTGGAAATTGTAATAACTTTATGTTTATGTTTGAAATATTTTATAACTTTTAAATTTATTCCGAATGTGGCGAAATGTGGCGCAGTAGGCGCAGCACACTGATCATTATTACACACTTATTGTTAGCTCAGTAGGGCCTTTTTGTTCATATTTTTTTAAATAATCCAGTAACATTTTTTAGAGATTTTAATATATTCCTTCATAAAACACTTACTTATTTTCCAACTTGTAAAATTATCTTGCTTTTTTAAGGTTGCCAAACGCAAAACCAATCTAACCAGATAAAACCATTTAAAAATGACCGTTATCGAAATGTTGCCAAATTTTAATTACATATTAAAAAAATTATAAAGCTATAAAAATGTATTTTATTAGAAAGATTTCAGAAAAATTAAATTTTAATCTTTTCTCTAATTAATATTATTTTTGCCTAAACAATTTGCTTGAATATACAATTTATTTTAAATATATTTAAATGAGTATATTACGCTGCAATATTATTTAGTGTATTTAGTTAATAAGGTAAAGCTGAGCCTATACAGGCTCTGGGACAGCATTTGTGTGTTTATAACCGTTAAAACTTCATATTATTTTTTTAATACATATTTTTTTAAATATATGATTTCTTAGTCGGTCAAAAACCCGATTTCCAGCCCGAAATGTCCGAGCGTCCGGATGCCACCAAATATTGAATGGGATTTTACTACGCTTTTAAGTCACTTAAATATAATCTTCTGCTGATCATTCATAACTATATATTTTAATAATTGTTTCTCAACGTTGCTAATTATATATTTTATTTCCTTTAATTTAGCGACGAATTTTTGAAATTAATTAAATTTCAACATTAATCTTCATTTTAAACCGCTGTCTTGGAATTTTTAAAATAATTAATTATTTAAATGCTTAAGTTATAAACCTGCAATTATTATTTCTTAATAATGGAAATAGAGATAATTTTTTTAATTTTAATTTGATAAAAAAATTATGTTAAGTTTCAAATTAGTTCGCATGCATTACACTTAAAATTTCGAATGGCATAACATAAACTTATACCATAGCATAAAAAAGCCTGAGGCCTTGATGTTTGTGAATTAAAAAAAGTTTTATATCTCTTTCAAAAGCAACATGAGAACAACAAACATAGAAAACAGTTATCAAAGTGCCACAATTAGAGTTGTTAAAAGTGTAACGGTTGTTTAAAAAATTTCTTAAATAGGTACTTATAAATATTTTTCAAATTCTCACGGGCAATGAGCCTTTTAAGAAATTGAAAAAAGAATCATAAACTTATTATAGTATTTCGGTAAAATTAAAAATTATTATTGAAAAAATATAAACCCGAATCATAAACTGTCTAGCATATTTTTTGCCTCTATTGCTAAATTAAAGGAATTTAAATTTAACTCTTTTATAAAAAGTCAATTCTATTTTTTTAAATAAAAAGAACCTTTTCGCTACATGTGTTTTAAATTAACTTTTTTTAAATTTTAAATCTAAATATCATACAAAAAACAAACCAGGTTAAAAAAGTCTTTTGAAATAGTTAAATCGAAAATCTCCCTAACTAATACGCCGCCTGAAGAAGATCAACTTAAGCTTATTTGCACGTAAAAGCCAATTCTACATTAGTTTGGCGCTGCAGATGCTCCAAATGGCTGTACCCTTCGGGAGTTTAATTGTAATAAATTATAAACTTAAAAAACGTTTTAAAACGATTAAACTCAATTAAAGTTCAAACAAACTGTCGAAATACCTGATAATGTCAAGGCTTTGTCAACAATCTATAATGAATACGACTGCGTCTGTGCTAACTGTAATTTACCAGAAACAAATTAAAAATTGCATTTAATTAAAAAACACTTAAACAAAAATAAACGCTGGTTTTATAAATTCTATTGGTAATTCAAAATTAAATAATGCAGCTAAAATAGACTTTTATTCCGATTTTCTCATAATAAATATGGCAGCCTTTAACTTATTTATTTTCTGTGCGAAGTAGCCAGAAATACTTGTGCATTTAATAAAGTTTAGATATAAAAATATTTTTCTGCATGTATTTTGAGTTTGACTTTTAGTTTTATTTAAATGTTTTTTAATTCTTGCAAAGCATGAATTTTTTATTTATTTAATTGATACATTAAAATTGAAAAACCAAAACAAGCGGTCGCTTTAAACTTCAACAACGTCTGTTTCCTCATTAGTCAAATCAAAAGCTTTAAGTTGGTAAAAGACAATTTTTATATAATATTACTCGATAAAGCCAATTGGGATTTTAAAATATATAAAGGAATTTTATGAACTTACTAAAATGTAAAAGTATTGATTAAAGTTTTCTAATATAAATAAATTCAAAAATTTTAATGGGTTTAAAAATAGGCTTATTAAAGACGAGAAAAAGCACCTTAAAAACAATAAACATTTTATATAATTTGTACAGCTTATTTACTATGAAGCATTGTATCAATAAAAAACTTTAAAAATAAGAAGCTTCAAATATTTATTACCATAAATAATATTTTCGAGGAATCCGTTTAAAACAAAACGATATTTAATATTCGATAGCAAAAAATACTATCAATGTTAATGAGAGGCCAAAAAATCACTATTAAAAAGGTCAATACCTAAATTATCAGAAAATAAATTGGAAGTTTGCACTTTTGTCATAAAATAATTTAGTCAAAAAAATGAATGAAATATTGAAAAAAGTCAAAAAAAAATTACCTTAAATACATAATTACACAGCAATACACAAGTAAGTTGCAATAATTAACTTTAAAATATAAACAAAATTTTAATAATTTTGTGAATTAAATATTTAAACAATATAGTAGATTTTATTTTGAATGCAAAAAATGTAAAAAAAAGTTCAATTAAATTTCTATCAACCATATTCGGTCATGCCAAAAATGACCATTAATTAATCAAAGGTCTAAACCTAAATCTTAAAACAATATGAAAACATAGCCAAAATATCGGCTTAGCGCCGCACGATTCGTGCCTTTATATACTTGTGATTTTTAAATTAATTTTTTAAATGTTAAATTATTTCCCTTTTTTGCTAATTAAGGCTGAGGATGCTATTTAAATGTTTTATTCAAAATCGAGATATTTTAGTTTTCATCAATTTTAGGTAAATAATTTTTATGTTCGTTATTTAGTAATTTGACTTGTTTTTTAATGTTTTTACATAATATTTGTTAAAATATTTTCTTCTTTATAACTTTGTATTTGTGTCAATGCTTACCAAATTCTGTACCTCTCGACGACTCAGCGTGCCTAATTGGTCAAGGTTAGCATTTGCTTAAAAGTCAAAATTTGACTTGTTTTTTAATTTTTTTAGATAATATTTGTTAAAATATTTTTTTTTATAACTTCGTATTTGTCTTCTGTACCTCTCGACGAGCAAACAATTTCTTTTAGTTGCGTCTGTCCTCTACAATGTTCTTTAACAGTTTTTAAATTATATATTCAATCTAATTTAATTTAAGCTAATAAAAGGCAAGAATATTATTTATTTTATTTTAATGCCTAGCTACTTTTAAACTAAATTCTTTGTTATTGTTAACTTGTTAAATATACTGATTAAATTTTATTGTATTCGTTTTGTACTGAGCGACTTTTGATTTATTAATTACTTTTAGCTTGCGCGTTAAATTCAATAATTTAAATTTGTCTTAAAATTCAAATACTAACCCACTTTTTTCTATAGTTTCAAGTTTACTAGTTTCTTAAGTTTTTTGCATTTAATATTTATTTATTTAATCATGCATCCGTTTCTCGATGGGAATGGGCGAACCTCCTTTTGATGAATACCATCCTGTCGGAATCTTTTTCTTAAATATTCTATCTAATCAATAATGTTGACTATTTTAAAATAATAACAAAAAAATTGTAAAACTGTTGTTTTATAAAACAAAATTTATGTAATTATTCTTGTATACGGAAATTAAGTCTTTTTTTCTTAATGGTTGTACTTTTTTAGGTCTTTTTTTTTATTCGTTTAATTTATGGTGTTGAGTTTAGGAATAAATTATCATCATTGATTATATTTTTTTTTCTTGTAGTATTGTTTTTGTTGTGATACGAGCAGATTAGCATTATACTTATGTTATAAATAATAAAAAGGTTAAATTTTACAACAATTTAAAGAAAATAAATTTAAGGATTGCATCTTGATGTCGAAACAGAAACTCAACTCAAAAAGATAATTTTATTAATAATTAGAGAATAACCAAATAAAATTAAATTAAACTAAAATAAATAAAATTTGCTTGTAGCGAAACGTGTGAATGGGGCAAAATGCTAAAATGGAGATAACAATAAATTTATGTAAACTTGATGTTACTATTTGACCTTCAGATTTATATTATAATTAAAGATTTTAGAATTTGAACTAAGCGAAAAACATAAAGAAAATAATTAAATAAACCTAATAAAATCAATATTAACGTTTATGTCAACAAATAATGCATTCCATAATAATATAGCAAAAAATTGATAAGATTATAAAACATATACTTATATAAAATGAATTTGTAAACACTCGAAAATTGTGTTACTTGCATATATTAAATAATTAAGAAATCAAGCTTAAAGAAGAATAATTAATCATAATTTAGTACACTGAAATAAAAGTGGTATTAAATATATGATTAAAATGAATTGTATATTTATTAATGTTAAACAAGAAAATAAACAAGAATATTAAATGAACATTTCATCAATAATAAGGCTAATAAAATCCAGAATTAACATAAGTTTGGAAATTTTATATTGCTTATATATTATTTAGTTAAAGACGAAATCTTTCATCTTTAATTAAAAAGTCTTCTTAGCTGGTTTAATGTAAAAAATTAAATACAAAAAATCTAAAAATTAGTTAAAAAGGGATAACTTATTAATATACATAATATAATATGTTATACTCAATTGAGTAATAAATTCGCCCGTTCATTCACCAAAAGACATTTCAGAACTGGTCCCGGTCCCGTCCTACGGCTCATCCCCCTTCGAGAGGGCCCCAATTATAAAGAATGCAATTCAGAATAACTAAGATCATTAATATAAATATATAACATTTATACAAGTTGATAGTTCTTGGCTTTACATATTATCAATAAGACAAATCATCAACAATAAAAGAAATTCAATTTGAATTGCGCCGGCACTCAGGATAAATATTAGCCTACGAATCACAAGCAATAACTAACTTCTTAAGCATACAATAGATAAATAAAACTTTTGCTTTTGTTAAGCAATCAACGCACTGCTAAGAACTATGCGGGATAATAATTTACGAGTTTACTAAACACGACATAAATCTATTTAATTAAGAAAACAATAATACCGGTGAAAATCGAAAGAAATTTGTATTTCTTTTAAAAATAAAAATATTTTATACAGAGCCAACTTGTCGGAACTATACACACGAGAAAGAATCATTTAAATCAACTATGTTGTTGAACTTGAACACCGTTGAACGACGAAGAGTCTGTGACATGCAACAAGGATAAAATAGCAATTAATAGTTAAAAGTTGTAATATAAATGTTTATTTCCAGAATAAATATTAGCGTAAATACTATCATAACAAAATAAAACCAATAAATGAATAAAATTAAATAATTGAAAAATCTAAAATAAAAAATAATGCGTTCGCAGCGCATTTATTTCAAATTTTATAAATCCTTACTGTGCATTGTTTCTTTTGAAGATATCTTCCAACTTTTCAGCAATCGTACATCCTGCCCAAGTTTCACCATTTTTATATTTCTTGATTTAACTTGACACAAAAACCAATAAAAACAATTAACAAATATAATATTATTTAAATTGTGCCTTTTATTCGCCTAAATCTTTAATGGATTTTTTATCAAAAGTTTGGTAGTTTTCATATTCCTTGATTTATTTTCTAGCGTTTCAATTTTGTTAATATAATATTAGTTGTTATTGTATAAGATTTTTAATTGCAGTTGCCAAAATATAATTTATCAGCAAATTAATTTTAAATTGAAATTAATGGTGGCACCTTGAATTTTCGGCGCATACAGACCCCCTTCAAACTTGCGTTGACCACACTAAATTAAGGGTCTCGTGTTATTATATAAGTATAATTTAAAAAAAGTTTTGTCATCTTTCTTAAACCAATTGGTTTAAAATTAGAATTTTGATGCTTATTAAATCAATTTTTTTTTATGCGATAAATGGCAATATTATTTGTTGAATTTATATCTTTTGCCACCTTTAGTCATTGCCTTTTTTCGCGCGAAATTACTTAATAAGCCTCGGAATTCCTCTGCCTGAGCCGTCGTCAGCTGTGGCACCGGGGCGCGAAACAAACCACAGCGGGCCATGTTCCAGGCGATAGCCCAATTTGAGCTAACACCACAAAGCTGCCTGCGGCGCCAATTCTTGGCTATTATGTGCTATTAATTTTGTTTTCAACTTTGTGGTTGTCATTTTATTAGGTATATTATTATATTTATAAAATGATAATAATTGTTTTTTCATAGATTGTTATGTTTGTATTACCTCTTATTTTATTGATTTTTTATTTAACAACTTTTTGATGTTTTAAAAAACAGAAAATATTTAAATTAATCAAATTTGATTTGATATTAGTTTATTTATATTGTTTTGAATGAAAAATTTCTCGGAGGCACGGCTGATTTTTGCTAAAATATCCTTTATCCACACGAGTTGTGATTTATTGTTTTGCTGTCATAATTATGCTAGTTAATATTTATTTTTTGTTCTATTATGCTTTTTATATTATCTTCAAATGATTATTTTGGATTAAATTAATTTAATGCTGTATTAGTTTCCATACTTTAAATTAAAACATTAAAGGATTTTTTACAAGTAATCCAAGTGTAAAATTGCTTAAATATAAAAATAACATATATGTAAAAATGGAGTTTTATAAATGTTCAAAAATTCAATTTTATTTAAGACCCGTTAATGAATTATTTACTGCGGAATCTGATGTTCTCGCGTCGGTTGGCTGGAGGAGTTACGCGCGCTATTTTAGTTTTTTTATTCAATTTTTTATGTAATTTGATTTGGGAGAAATTTTTCATTTGAATTTAAGAAATTTATTTATTAGTGTATATGGTGGCAACAACAATTCGGACGGATTTGCGATTTGATCAAAGAAATTGTTTTCTGTTGGTTTGCATTGCACTTACTAAGTATTTAATTTGATTAATGTGAAATCAAGACTTGAAATTTATCTTTTTATTTTTGATTTGCTGTTTTCAATTTTTTATTAATTATCTATACATGTAACAAAAATGAAGCTATATGATTAAGAGTAATGAATTTAAATTTTAATTAACAAAGTTTATCGAATTTTATGTT
>MEIZ01000055.1:330424-353628 GCA_001723225.1 Globodera ellingtonae
CTTACTAAGTATTTAATTTGATTAATGTGAAATCAAGACTTGAAATTTATCTTTTTATTTTTGATTTGCTGTTTTCAATTTTTTATTAATTATCTATACATGTAACAAAAATGAAGCTATATGATTAAGAGTAATGAATTTAAATTTTAATTAACAAAGTTTATCGAATTTTATGTTAAAATTAAATACCCCAAAAAAACCAAACCCAAAAAATTCTAAATAAATTCTTTTAAAAAATCGTATTTCAGATAAAATATTAAAACAATAAAATCTATTGCTAGTTTAAATATTAGAATATGGAATGCTGCTCTATGTTCGCACTTAAGCCAATTCCCAAAAAAAAGTGCCGGCAATTTTTTGCCTGTATAGACACACTTTTCTTCGAAATACTTTTAATCATTACAATAATTATACATCACTTTTAAATTTATTGAAATGCCACCAATAAGAGTCGCTGTTTTTGTAGCGTTTAATAAATTCATCTAAGCCAATTAACATTAATTATAAATAAGGAAATGTCAAAAATAATTACAACTTTTTTGCCTTGTCGGTAAACTTAAAAAATAAGAAGGTTAATCATAATTYATTTTTTGCTAAAATTACACCGCTGAATTTTTTCCCCATTAAACAAAATTATTATTTATTATTCTGACAAAAAGCAAAATAGTTTGTGTATTWAAAGCCCATCAAATTCTGAGAATTATTCAATCAATTAAGTACGTCGAAAACAGCCAACATGTCCCAACACCCTGGACGATAATAACAAAATTGCAAAAAGCAGAAATACATTTAATTTAGAATTTGATAACAATTAAAATCTAACTTGAAAAAAAAATAAAAATTGTATTTGATAATAAAAAAGCAAGAAAATATAAACAATGTTTTAAATTTGTTTTAAAAAAATCTGAAACAATATAAACAAAATTTATCAATTACATAACAATAACATTTTTATATGAAAAATTTTAACAGATACGATTCACACAAATGAAAGGACAACAAAAATTAATTAATTTAAAAAAATCTGTAATGACTTCATAATTAAAGTCCCACAGAAAGTTTACTTGAAGACTCCAAATTTTGCGCTGTTCAACCCTTAAAAAAGTTACAAAATGATTTTTTATATTTATTAGAATATAACAAACATTATATTGTCTCCACCGTTTTACTCACGGGCTGCTGCCAAGGCTCAAAGGGCATATATAATCAAAGACTATTTCCTTGCAGTCGAATTTACAAATTGTAATACTAAAATTTTAAAGGTTTGCTCGTAATTGTTTTTTGGATTCAATAATTTTAAATAGTTAATTGAAAAGTAAATAGTGTTTTTTTATATTTATTATAAATGATTTGTTATATGTTTTGAAGCGTGCGTTACTTTGTTCTTATATGTCTTCCGACGATACTTGGCCGGATCCATATGCTCCCGAAGAAAGACAGAAAAACTGTTTTTTTAAATACAGAATTAAATKGTATTTTTAGATCTATAATTGCATTTTAGCAACATATATTATTTATYTTTGAAATAATGGGCGAATTGTATTTTGTATACATAAATTGCAAACTTGGCAATTCTCGAGCACATGCAGTAGAATTTCTTGTTCTTTTTTCAACAATATTTATACCTTACTTTGTGTTTTGATATTGGCTAATTTAGGTATTATGTAATACGTAATCATTATTATTTTGTAATTTTTTAATTATTGATGACTATTTAAATCTTGTATATAAAATAATATTAGAGTTTGAGATTCACCAAGATAGTCTGATTTAATTCCATTGATATATGAATTTAATTATTGTTTCGCTACGTACTCACAAGCCGCGCAGGGCGCCTCGGCCAAAGTATGTTTTTAAAACAATATAAATATCATTTATTAAATAAAAAGGGGTGAAAAAATATTAAAGTGTATTTAATTAATGATTTCGGATTAATTTGGACCTTTAGTAATCAATATGCGCCGGCAATCCAGAGTGAAGTCGGAGCGAAATGTGAAATCCTTCTTTTTGTTGTTTATTTAAAACAATTATTTTTAGTAAAATCATTTTGACATACAAACAATCGTTTGTTTAATCTTATTTTATAGTCTAAAGAACTTGTTTTTTTAAAAAAACAAATAATCATTTTGTTATAATTTAGACAAGCAAAGTTACAATGCTTAGCGGGTTTGCAAATTGTTTTATTAAAATTAGTTTTAGAAAAGATCATTTTTCCCAAATTAAAATGTCTTCCTTTTTTGGCTTTTCATTTTCTTGCGCGGCACGTTATGTAGGTTTATCATAATGACTTTCAATTTGGTTTTGGTGTCCTTACAATTTTATAATGGACCAGCGCAACAAATATTTAATTCCCCATGCTTTAATTTGTTCCGATTTTGACGTCATCGCCAATCGAAAAATGTGAACCTCGATGGTTTTGTCAAAACACGTGCTATTTTATGAAGTTCCAAAATGGTTTAAAAATTTTTAATGTTTTTTAAAAAATCATACCAAATTTTAAAGATTATAGCTTTAAATTAAAAATCAGTGTTCCATTATTTTAATAATAATATTTTTATGCATAAAAGACTTTTTATATTTTTTATTCTTATTTTAATCGACCATGTGGGTAATAATCACGGGAAACTTGTCCGAAAAGTGTGAGCATCATCCGATGGCGGGGCAGGTAGAACTGGGAAATCTGTGTATTATTTAATAATTTGCGATACAATAATTATAAATTTAATTTATTACAATTGGATGGGTTAAGTATTTTTAAATTAAGTTAAATTTGCATTAATATTTCTTTTTTAAATATCTTTTTGCATAAAAATCTATTGTAAATTGATAAGGGGTTATGTTGGTTTTGTAGCATGTAGATGTATTAAACAATAAATTTTTTCTTAATTATTGTAATATAATTTAGGTGAAATATTTTGTATTTAAAAGTAATTTATTTATCGATTTTTTGTTTTATATTTGTTTTGTTAATTCAATTACTTTAATAAGTTATTTTTCGAATTAAAGTTTTTTATTTTAAAAGTTAAATTTAATATTTTTATTTAATTTAATTCTCGATAATTTTGTTTTGTTTATGGTGCCTGGTAAGATGCCGGACCATTCCAATCTGTACTCCGGTTAGGGATATGTTAGTGAAACTTAATTAGTATCTTTTAAATATATTTAATATACAACTGGAAATTGATAAATAAATTAATAAAATTTACAAATTTTTTAATTATTTTCCTGTTTACTAAAATTTCTTTAATCATTTTAGTTCTTTGTTTTTTGAAAGTCGGCTTTTGAGTGGGTGCCCTTTTTTGCTCGGGATTGATTCTCAATGTCAATTTTATTTGGGTTTAATTTGTATAAAGAAATAATAAATTGATTTTTTGTTATAACACAATTACTTTTCGTCAGTTGATACTTTTTATATTATTTATGCATATATTAAAATATATATGGATCAATTCAAACAATACATGATATTAAAACATTTCTTCCAAGAATCGTATTGTTTTTTCGAAACAAACTTTTTAATTCATTTTTTCGCTTTACATGTTATTGTTATACGGTTGGATTAATACTTATTTTAATTTTTGTTGCTCCCACAATTTCAAATGGGCTTAATTATTTCAAAAACATTTGTTTAAAAATAAAGAAATGAATCGAATTGGTGAATTGGCAAGAATAAAATTCCTCGCTACTTTACTGACAACGCTTTGATGAATTAACTCTGAAATTTCTTCAAGCTCATTGGCACCCCCTTCAAACATTTTTATTGCACAAGAAAAAATAGGAAATAAATAATTTTAATTTTTAAAAAAATGTATGAATTTTTACTGGTTAAATTTTTTGCCTAAGGTACACTCGCATAGATTAATTTAAATTTAAAATTTCATTAATTGCATGCAAAATATTATTTAAATAAAAAATGATTCAATTTCTATATTAAACTTATACAAAGTCGAGGAATATTAATTTTAAATTTGTACATTAAAATCATTGTATTTGAATAAATGTTATAAAGAAAAACGGTGAAATTTGCAAAGCAATGATGCACCAGCATCACAATTCGAAAACGAATCAACTTCAATATTTTTAAATAATGTTAATTGATAAGTGATCAAAGAACCTGTTGACCCTAGCCCCAGCCACGTATAATGATTTTATAATGTAATTTCTTCAAAACCAGATTTGGATAAAATCAATGGAATTAATAAAAGTTTGATAGAGCTATAAACAATAAAATGACACAATTGAGAACAAAAAATGCCTTTTATTTTTTAACAAATTTGCATATATAAAATTTTAAAATCAAATAATCAAAACAAACACTTTAATTTCGGAGGCATGGAACAAGCTTAATACAAAAATAAACGCGAGCCCTACCCGTTTCACTTCATGGAGCCAGGGACTGCGCCCGAGCATCACTCTACATTAAATACAAAAACCCGTACGCCATCAATTTCCATAAAAAAAAATCTATGCGCTTGATTTAAAACTCATTAAGAAAATATGTTAAATTAAACTAAATAAAAAATTACAATGATATTTCCGATGTTTAAAATAAGTAACTAAGTATTAAATAAATGGATTCGATTTATTTTTACAACAAAGTTAAAACAAAATCGTTGAATTTTCGGATGTTGATACACAGTTCTGCTCTTCACTATCAAAGCGCTTCAGACTCCGGTTTTAAAACATAGAAGTACAACACCAATTAACTTTATGATTGGTATTATTTAGTAGAAAAGTAAAGTAATCAATAAATCTATTTTTCATTAATAAAGTTTTAGGTATATTTACTTTCTTTTTTTGAATATAAAGAATTTAGTGTTTATTAGTTAGCATTATCTATTAACAGCATAATCTCAAAAATACAGTTTATATTATAACTCTTTCGGCGATCATTATTTACTTTTTTTAAAAAGTTTTATAATTATTATTTTGTTTAATTTTTTATTTTCTACCGTGCTAAAATTTTGTTTTGTTATGCTCATATTATTTTTATTCGCAGCAACCGCCCCATGCAGCTATTTCCATCTGCGAAGGGATGAATCTTAATCTAAATTTTGTTAAAAGCTAATACTTTATTAATTTTACTTTAATAATGCGTGGCGTTTTCCAGGGCTCGGTCAAAAAAGTTGCCGCTCTTTATAATTAAAATATGTATTTTAAGTTTGACGTAAAAATGGATTTTAGAGCTTTTATATTTTAGATATTTATTTGAATTTTCTATTTACTATTTGCAAATTTTTACAAAAATTTTGTTTAGTTGAATTAAATGTTTGCGGAAATGCTTTATAATTTATTTTATAAAGGTTTTGAATCAGCCATATAAATTTTACGCCTTTAATAATTAGTTTTTTCTATTTTATTTAGAAGAATTGGGAGAAGTTCTTAAAGACAAACTATTTCATAAAGGTTTATTTATTAAAAATTCATAAGCACTTTATTTAAACTGTAAAACAAAGGTATATCGTATCCAACTATTTGTAAATTTGATATTATTGCAATATTTAAATAATATTTTTATAGTTTTACTTTGTTTTATTAATTTATTATTAATTATTTTCATTCACATTAATATTACGATAAAACATTTATTCTTTGATTATGTGGTCGAGATCTGATGAGTTGATGTTTTCTTTTTTTCTATAATTTTATCGCCATTTTCTTTTGCTTAATAAATTACTTATGCGAAACACATATAATTTTGTTTATAGTAAACGCCCCGGGCTTACTTCCTTGTTTAGCAAAAACAAAAAATCTAATCTAAGCAATAATTAATGCCCGATATTTTTGGAATTTTATAAATATTCACTGATCAATACATTGAATGTAAGAGGTGCAGGGTAAAAATGGATGGAAAGTTTCAAATTTTTTAATTAAAAAACGTTCTTTTTGAATTTATTTGAAGTAATTTTGTATTAACTTTAATTAGTTCTTTGAAAATTAGTGAATCAATACGAATTTTTGATACAATTGTTTTACATGCAAAAAATGGTCAAAATTTGCAATTGGTAAATAGCTTTTACTTTATTGTTTTTTAATCGTTACCGATTTCAATGTTTAGAAAAGAACCAAGTTTTTGGATAATATAAAAGTTTAGAATAAGTCAATGCTTTCTATAATTCTTTGGTTTAATCTGGGAAAAACTTGGTCATTTTTAGCAAGTGCAAAGAGGTCTTTAGAATTCAAGTAATTATATTGCCAAATTTAAGCTACATTTTAATAAATAAAAAATTACTTTTTTTGCTATATTTGAAAAATTTGAAGGATTTTGAGGAAATTAATTGAGCAAAAGATAAATCTGTAAAATTAGCAGTTTATTTATTTACATYACTTTTAACTTTTGCAATAAATGAGTGAAAAAACCTCGGAGAAATGCATTCTTTTTTCTTTTTCTTTAGGTTTTAAAGATTATTAATAAAGCTTATACTTGCATTCGCTTTTAGTATTTAATTGTTTTAAAATTTATTTGCATTTAATAATTAAATTTAGCGAAATTTTGTTTTTCAAAGACGGGCATAGTAAAATTTAATTGCAAAAGCGTTTAAATCATATAAATGACAAAAGGTTCATGCCAAGGAACAAAAAATCCCCGCAAGACAAAATATATTGAATTAAAAGGTGAAATGTCACAGATTTGGCAGTATGCAACTATTAACGACAAAGCAATCTGTCAGTTATGCGGGTCGATTCTCGCATATACAGATAAATTGACTTACAAATTAGGCTCTGGGARRACTAAAATATGAAAATAGTATTCTTGTCAAAACTTTAATTTTAAACTAATTTTTTTTGTTAACACATTATATATCATTCGCGCATCTTTATTAATGGCAAATTGTTATAAACTGTTTAACACATAGTAATAAAAACTAGTGTTCGGTCGGTACGGGAAAGTACCGAAGCTTTTTCGGTACTTTTCGGTACTCAGGCTTCGGTACTTTACCGAAAAGTACCGACCGAAACATTTTGGATTTTTTCGATACTATTCGGTACCGGTACTTTTTCGGTACTTTACCGAAAAGTACCGACCGAAAAAATTTGAGTACCGAAGGTACCGACCGAACAAAATTTGAGTCCCGAAAAAAGTACCGAACGGAAAAATTGGTAATATATTTGAATTTTTCAACGTTCACTCCTCATATTACGTGGCTTAGTGGTTAAACTGTYAACCAAAAGACTTTATTGTCTGAGGTTCGAGTCCTCGAGTCTAATTTATTTTTATTATTTTTATTGAATGCCCTGCTGGTAGGGTAGGACAGTACCGGTTAAACGGTTACGAAACCGGTTACGAAAACCGGGTATTTTGGGAAATTAACCGGTTACGAAAACCGGGTCTTCAAAATCCCGGTTAACCGAAAACCGGGTACCCAAACCGGCGGTTTAAGCACCCCTAGTTATTGGACTTTTTTGTTAATTTAAATGAAWTTTTATTCAATGCAAGTGTGGCTCAGTGGTTAAGCGCTAACTTATTCATCGGAGTTTCTACTCCCCGATTGGAAGTATTTTTTATTTTTTTAATTTAATAATAATAAGTACTCCTTTTTACAAAAAAAAACATCACTCAAAAACCTTATAAATGGTGATTTTTTTGTTGAAATTTTAGGCACATTTTCCTAAGTGAATTCACTAAACCTTTATTTTTTCCCGGAGGTAGACCTCTCACATTCTTAAAAAYCTTCAAAAAATTACCGTACTTTTAAACTTTTGGTTGCAAATCTCTTAACAAATTTAGTCATAATTCAAAAATTTTCTTGGCGGCGCCTATCGGCACCGCCGATCCCCAAACTTGTATTCCTGATCAACTTTCTTAACAAAAAAAAATGCAAAAAAAACAACTCAAAAATGCATTCCTAAATTAAAAATTTATTGGTTCCGAATTCATAATCTCGACTCTCACCCAAAATTAAAGTCTCGATTCTACTGCTCGAATATTTTATTTAAAGTTTACAAAAATTACTTAGTAAATTAATGAAATTAAAATATCTTTATTATTTTGAAGGAAAAATATTTCAACGTTTTTCAGAACTGAACAGATCCAAAAAAAGTTGGAACAGTAAAACACTGGTCATAAACCGAAAAACCCGGTCGGTTAACCGGTCAAAAGTTTTAAACCGGTTACGAAAACCGGGTCTTTGAAAACCCGGTTAACCGAAAACCGGGGGTACCGGTTTTTAACCGGTACTGTCCTACCCTACCTGCTGGTGAGTGATGTGGTTGCCTGGGGTTCAAACCTCCGACTGTGTAAATAGTTTTTTGTGTCTTTCAATTAACTTCATGGCAAAGTAAAACAATATTTTTTATTTTTTTAAAATTGAAGGTAATTTAGGAAGTTCTTAATTTTTTTTCAAGAAAGTTATTAGCAAATTAATTTTCAAAAATTTTAACCGATTCAAAACTTCATTTACATAAAGAATTACTTTTTTTCACCATTCTAGTTATCGAAATTGGACAAGATTTCTTAATAAAATGCTTAAGAATTTTCATTTTTTCCTCTCGGCGACGCCTATCGGCATCGCCGTTCACCTACAAAAACCCCCCTAATAAACCGGCTAAAATTTTATTTTCTCTTGTTTTCTGAACCTAATTAAAGTTTTTGGAAATAAGAACGGAATCTGAATTTCAATAATGTCCGGAAAATTTTGAAATCTTATTTGATTTTTCTTAATCATTTTTAGCCCTTCTGGATGCATTTTTGGGCCATTTTTCTTCACAAATTCCATCAAAAATAAAAAATTTTCTCGGCGGCGCCTATCGGCARCGCCGACCCTCCCTCCCCCTTTAAACTGATCCATAAACTATTAAAATTCTTACCACTAGACAGGAACAGGTCGAATGCTGATTTTTTTAAACCGCAATCTCCCAAAACTCAATTATAAATATTTATAAGCCAAGATTTCCAAAATAAACGCTTTTTTGTTAAAAAGTTACCCTAAAAAATTTTGGTACCGAAAACCGAAAAAGTACCGACAATTTTTTTTCGGTACCGGTACTTTTTCGGTACTTTACCGAAAAGTACCGACCGAAACATTTTGGACTTTTTCGGTACTTTTCGGTACCGGTACTTTTTCGGTACTTTACCGAAAAGTACCGACCGACCCTTCTGGCCGATCACTAATAAAAACGCCCTTTAATTTAAAAACTAAAATTATGATAAAGAAATAAAATAATTAACCGATAAAACATGCAAAAAAGTGAAAGCTGACGTATAGAAAAATTATTATGATATTTATTGTACGGGAATTACAGACCCCGTAATATACCGCCACGTTCTTTAAGAAAAACAATGAWGACGCAATTTTTGAAGCGTTTATAAAATTCAGCAAAAAATAAAGTTAATCGCAATTAATTAGATACAAATTCATCGTCGAATTTTTTCCCCAGTATCCAAAATAATATTTGAATAAAAAATTGTGGCATCAACTTTGAAAATAAAATAAAATAATGGACATTAAAAAATACAATGCCTATTATGAAAAAAATGCGCATAAACATTGMGCGGCCACACATTAATATAATTTAAACGCGGTAAAAKCCAGTCGGCATCGTTGTCCATGCCAAGKAYYTATAAGGATTGGATTCAYYTCGACAAGAATTTATTATAAATGTAATTTATTTTGATTGAAAGTYCAATKGATAAAAATAAATCAGTAAAGAAAAGWAATTGTCGAAAATAAAATAATTTTATTATCTTYTTATTTACTGAAATTGATCAAAAAATATTAAATCATGTAAAGCAGTAAATCTAACTTGTAGATCAAATTTCGATAAAAATTTAAATTAAAAAAAAATAATAACAAAACTTAAGTGAATGAAATTAAAAATTGATGTAGATGATTAATTAAAATATTTTTGATATTCAATTTAAGTTTCTTGAATAAAAAAAAATTCTTTAGCAAAAATTATGTAAAAAGAAAATCTATACAACAAACTTAAAATCGATCCCAAAATTTGAAGAATTTAAGCATAGGCTTATTTATAAAAATGGTCTTTTTATTTAAAAATTAATGTTAGAATTATTGCGCTTCTGTTTTTTATTTGCTTGTTATTGTTTTTTCAAAGTTTATTTTAAAAAAATGCAAAAATTTGGGCGTGTAGCTGACATTGAATAAAATATAAATTTAAAAACAAAGATAAAACCCATAAAAGTTAAAACGAATTCCATTCCATTAAACAAAAATAAACTTAAACGACAATAAATTAAAAAACATTAAAAAATTAATATATACATCGTAGAAAAAATTAAATAAACCAAAGGAAAATTGTGAATGAAAAATAATGTAAGGTAGAAGCAAGTGATTAATCTATTCAAGGGCTTCCTTTGCCATAAAACGATAACAAAAATAAATACGAAGATTTGAAAAATGATAAATACAATGCTAATAAAAAGGAAAAATACACTACCAAAAATGGTAGAAGAAATAAAAGGCGCATATATTAAAACAAAATGCTACGCTGAGACTTCACGCAATATTTCGAAACCCAAAAGATCACATAAAGTAAAACTTTGTCACAATAAAATATATCTTCTGAAATGGTCACTTAAATTTTTATTTATTCAAATGAAATTTTATTTTTGAATTTATAAATGGCCATTTGTGCTAGCCCCAAATTCAAAAAGGACAGACCACGCGTTGAAGAAACAATGAAGTTTCAGAATGTCCGAGTGGTGGCCGAGAATCACTCCGTACATCAGCTTTTCGGCCATGGTGTGGACTATGTCAAAATTAAGTGCCGAATCTGAGCGTTGAGCAGGAAATCTACCTGACTTCAAAGTTTTAAAATTCAAGAGAGTAAGAAGAAATTTTATCACGAAAAATTCAACCTAAAACCCAAAATACTGAATTAATCTATTTATTCTCAAAAAAATAAACTAATTTCAAAGAAAAACATTATGGATATTTAAAAAAATGCTAAGTTATATATAAAAAAAGGTGATTGTTATACTATTAAACTTATTATTGTTTTTTAACTTTAGCTTACAATTAAGTAAAAACTAAGATAATATAAATATGCAACTTTGGTAAAAATATTAAATAGCAAAAATAGTCGTCGAAAACCTTTCTAAAGCCCGTAAATGTAAATAAATGAAACAATTAACTTATAATATGAGCACTTATTGATAACAATCCATGTTATTAGAAAGTGCAAAACTTAAGATTAACGTAATAGAGGATTCATTTTTTGAATGAGCACATTAAATATAATAAATTGAAGTTTCAAAATTTATTGCTAAAGAATTTCAATCAAATGTTTTGAATTACTAAAAACAAAGATAAAATAATAAAAAAATTTTTGAACATAAACTAAAATAACAATAATAAACTAAAATGATTCTATAGATTTTGCCGTTGATTAAAGTTGAACTCAAATATTAAAAACCCATGGGCTCTTGTACAACGAATGTGGCAATAAATTAAAAAAACTAACCATAAATTTGCTGAGCAAGACAGTATAATGGATAAATGAGATTCACTGTAAACACACGCCTTTATTCTTTCTTTCTTTTCTTGCAAATAAAATTTGTTAAGTTAAAATTATTTTTTTTAATCTTTTAATTAAAATAGTTTGATCATTTTTTTATTGTTGTTTAATGGCAGTGCTCAACATATTCGAGAAAATTAACGCAACACAGAATTTTATTTACTTTATCGGATAAAAAATCTAAGAATATTATTTTGGTAGGAACTTCATTTTGCAGTTTGTTAACAAGATTGTTCATTTTATTAGGTATTTTCAAGAACAAATTAATAATTTCTTTAATTATTGAATAATTTAGCTATCGAAATTTATCATTTCGTCTTGAATTTACACAGCTAACAATTTTTGGTTAATTCTGATTCGCGTTTTTTTGCCCATCTTTTGAGTTTTTATGTATAAGTTTGTGTATTAAAAAACAAAAATGCAATTGCGTCCAGCAGCCCTGTTCCCAGTGCAAGACTAAACAAGTTTTTTGCTTATTTTGTTGTCTTGAGCTGAGAAGCATAATCTTTTTACTAAATTGATTTTCTAGTACTGCAGAAATAGAAACAATGGACAAAGCATTTTCACCATAAAAAAATAAATTTAAATAAATAATAAATAATGCACCAATTAAGAAATTTGTTCCTGTGCCCGCTCTCCATCATCAATACTTGATCACGGGCGCTACATGCATTCCATCTCAGCGCACTCTCGTCCATTTTCCTCACACACGTGCTTTATTCCGAATTATTATTTATATATATATTAAATTGATCAAATGAGCGTTAACATTTATTTAGGTGGCGTGCAGAAAATGTCCCCGGCAATCTTTTACCCTTTGGCATTTGCGCTTTATGCAATCATCTTTTATAAACATTTTTGGATGCGTTTATCTTAATTATTGAGTTAAGTATGTTTTATTTTTAAATAATAATGTAGTTTAATTATTATTTATAATATTATCATTTTTTTATTTGAGATAATATTTAATGATTTTTTTGTAATGTTAATTTTAAATTTTTTATTTTGTTATTTCATTTTTCTATGTGTCCTTTTCAAAAAAGTGTAATATTAATTTGGGTTGTGAAAAACAATTTATATCATATTTTTTATTAATTTCTCTTCCAGACAACACATGGTTACAACAAGAGCGAGCCAAGAAGCCGTCAGGAGGATTCAATTAAGTCGTAACGTTAGGTGCGCAGTCGTATATCTTTGCCCAAGGGAAATTTGTATATTAATTACTTAAACTCGTATTGTTTTTATATTTTTTAACAATTGGTTTAATTTTAAATGATTAAACAAAAGTTTGGTCATTTCCACCCATCTCTTTGGGCCAGAATGACTTTTATTCTTAGATTCAAGTTCTTTAAATTTGAATACTTTCCGCTTTTTATAATTTAATATTTTACTTGTGTTTTTCTTTTTTTCCAATGCAAAATTTGCATATCAATGCAAAATACCTATAAAAAGTGGTTGTGAAAACATTGCTTCTGAGAGCTAAGATATAAATTCTAAGAGTGGTCATTTTTCACGAGTTGCGTTTGTGGTTAAGAATATAAATATATTAATTGAGTGTTATGATTTTATTTGAAAGTTAAAAAATTTACATTCAATTTTATTAATAGAATTCTTTTAGATGATTATATGAAAACAATAACATAAAATTAATATTCTTGATGCTTATGGATTGGCTTTGATTTTAGGGAAATTTGTTGGGCCATAATAGCTTAAACTAAAATTTTATTTATTATTTTATTTTTAAAATTAAATGATTTTTTTGTTATTAAATTGCCATTAAGCAGGGCGGAATCCGTTTTAAATTTAACGTTTGTTTATGAAAAAAAATTATATACTCTAGGTAAATGTTCCAATAATATATAAAAATAACTTTTTCATAATTCTTTGCTCGCGCTTTATAAATAAGACGATATTTACAAATCGGAAAAAATAAAACTAAAAACTATTTTTTTGGTGTATGAAATACGAAATAAGTTCTTATGCATAAATAAAAGAGGGTATAGCTTGGTTTGACTTGTATTTAAAATATTTTTGCTAAGCACTAAAATTATAAAAATTTCAAGTTAAAAATAGTAAAAAGATTGCACACATTGGAGCACAATATAAAATATCTGCATTTAACATAACCAAGTCGGTCGATGACTGCTTCTTTGCTCACTTAAATACCGGTTTTACGTAGAAGAGATGGTAATAACTACGCATATTTATATTTTACGAACTTTAGATCTGTTAAATGTAAGCATTCATCAACGTTTTCAACATTTAAATAATCGTTGTTAATAAAAATTTAAGCAGATAAGTTTAATTAAGTTTTTGAAAACAGTTAGATTATCTTAATATCATTAAGAGTTAACAAGTTGATACTTCTAATAATCTTGTTTACATTTTTTTGTTTTATTTGTAATTGTTTTTTACCACAGATGCTTTTTTTAAGAGCGACTCTTAAACTTTTACATATCGCCACGCTAAAAAACTTGTCCCACCGTGGCGAGATCAAATAATTAAGTTAAGTTTATTAAATTATCCAATCCAAATAATATTATATAAAAAACTAAAATTATATTCATGGAATAATTATTTTTTTATAAATCAATTTAATCTGATTATTTGAATTTTTTATATATTTTTTAGATCTGCTTTTCATGAAAGCATTGGTAGATGGACGTTCGTTCCCTTTATTAACAAATTGAACACCAGAGATGGTCAAAATAAATAGTTTTTATTGGAAATTTTCTATTTTAGCTTTTATTATAATTGTGAAAATAAGTCTTTGGCGTTAAATTTCTTAGTTTTTATCCATTTTAATTTTAGTATTATTTTGTTCTTAATTAATTATATTATTTATATTATTATGGTTAAACAATTTTTGCTTTGATTGATTATTAACAATTTTTAGAAGCAGTACATGTTCTGACTCTATCTATTATTGATTGATAAATTGATTTAAATATTTTTTATGTTAGAAAGAAAAAAAGAAAATTTTCTTTAAGATCACAAATTATATGCCCTTTACAGATTGTAATTTGCTAATGATTTGAACAATAATTTAAAAGTATTAATCAACTGCGACCGGTACGACCATTTCCATTACGGAAGGGGTGTATTTATGCGAWAGGAAATTTTATGTATCATAATTTTTGTGTTTTAAATGGGTTTGAATATCATTTATTTATTTACTTTCAAGATTATTTATGCTTTTAATTTTCTTTATCAACCTTAAAATTAATAAAAATGTTTTTAAATGCATCCTCTAAATACTTAATTTCAAAATAATAATTATTAAATTATTTAATTATGGTTTATTTGCTTAGATTGATTATTAATAATTTTTAGAAGTCGTATAAATAAGTAAACTTTAATAAGAATAAATGGAACTCGCACTATGCTGGAGGCCTGGGCAAAAAATAATAATTCTTGAATATGTGTAGTTATATGTAGTATTTAATTTTTATGCATATTCATTAATTGTTTAAATGTGTTTCAAACTTTTGTTTATTTGGTTTTAGTGTGCCAATCGATTTAGATATATTTATTAGCGAAACTTCTTCATAATTTTCTTTATAAATTACAATAAAAAATTTAACGATAAATCGTATAACTTTAGGTTTCATGTAGCATTAGTTTAGCTTATGTAGGTTTGTTAATATGCTCGGTTAAGGTGTCTTCAACTTATTGTTAAAAAAACAAAAAACAATTTATGTTCATTGCAATTGCTGTGTTTTGCAGTTAATTTGCAGACATAAATTGGAAAGGTATTTATTAAATTTATCGATTGCAGCCATTCTTTCCATCCATCGCTCGCTGCAGCAATTCAAATGTCTGTTTTTTTCTGGCAGCCGGGGATGGGCGTTCGTTTTCCCATCGCCGGAGGGGGGAGTGGGCAATAATATCGATTTAAAGATACTTTCAATAATGCCATGAGCAGTTTTCTTAAAACAAAAGAGTCGCAAAGAGACAAAATAATAAATGGAAATATTTTAAAAATATGAGTGATTGTTAACCATATATTAAGCACAATGATCAATTCAAAAAAATGTATGTTTAATGTAGATTTTCTATTTCCGGTTTCTTTCTTTAAAAGAAAAAATTTATTTATTGTCATGCTTCATGTGTTGGATGAGCGGGAAGCAAAATTCGTTTTCAAATTTTTTGGATGAGCAGGATTGCAAATGGAGAATGTAATATTTTTATTTAAACATTTGTTGTTTCTTATTGACTGTTTAGTATATTCTTTTGAGATCGTTTATTAAATTATGATTTTTAATACTTAAGAAGTAATTGATTTGCTATAACAGCGTATCCACCTTTTAGTTTAAAATTTGAAAAGAAACAAATTGAGTCTTGATTTTTTCTGACTTAATTTGTAATTTGCTTGTAATATAGGTAGTTGGTTTTGCGGGGAACGAATTTTACTTATACAGACATTATGGTCCCGATTTTATATAAATCGTTATCTTTATTTATTTTTTTATAAAAATGAATATTCGAATTATAACTTTTAAAAAAGTTAAAATTAAATTTTGGCAGGCTACCGTGGAAAATAAGCTTAAGCTGAAAAATTCAATGAAACAAATGCACCACTTTTAAAAATTGCAATAAAATAACCCAAAATATTTTGAACTCAAGGCAATGACGGCAATACAATTAATTTGAATAAATAAAAATTTCTTAAACGCACAAAAACCAATCAAATTTTAACCGATGTAACAACTTTTAAATTTGAATAAACATATTCATTTAAACTTATTTTATTTCATGAAAAATAAATAACATTATTTAACAAAAYTTGTTAAATTTTGTGTGCAAAATAAAGCTTATATTTTTAAGGAATAAAATACCAAACATAAAAAGTYATATGTCTTATTACATATTATAAATTACGATCAACAAATTAAGTCTACTAATTAAAAGAAAWTGAATATAACTAGAATGTTAATCTCTAATGGTATAATATAATTTTAATAGTAAATTATTTTAAATATATTGATATTTAGTGGTAGTCGACTGTCGTTGAAAATTTGAAATTTTTGGCATTTTCTACTTTAAATTTTTCGCTTATTTTCATAAATTAAAGTATAACTTTTTTTCACAAAATTAATAGTAAGGTAAAAGTTAATAGCACGCGCGGGTGCTATATGGCCTGTGGCCAAATCTTGCTGTGATGCAGAACCTGCACGCCATGAGTTGCATTTGGATCCACCCAACTGGCGATCCAGCAACTATCATTATTTTGAGGAGCTTAGCGACTTGTGTATTAATTAATATAAAGAAAGTTAAACAGCAAAAAATAAAATTGAAAATATTTTTACGCGTTAAAACCTTATTTTGTGTTCATAAAAATATAGAGATAAAAAAACTATATTTCCCAAAAATATTAAATATTAAAAATTAATGAAGAGATTTTTGCAAAATGACACAATTTTTTGTTAAAAGATAAAAATAAAGATTTAATTTTGCGCCGACCACAGTTATTAAATGAGACTAAAATTGCAATAGTTTTTAAAAATTTTATTGGATTTTGATGCTTAAAATACATTGCAGTTAAATAAGTCTGCGAGATTCATCGGCTATATATTTTATTAAAAATTATTCAAGTAATTGTCTGCAGACAGTCCGCATATTACAAAACAGACAAATTATAAATAAAAAATTTGTGTTAATAATCTATCCATTACGTCAAAATATTATTAGTTTTTGATAAATTGAATAAATACAAATTTTTATTAAAAAGACCTATAATTCTTAAAAAAAGATTATAAAATGTCATACAACAGTGAATTAACTTGACAAATTTTTTCTTAACTTTTTCCGTTATGTTTACAAATAAATTGTGCATAATAAATCAAAGAATTAAATTGATGATAATAACCAATAGAAAAAATATTCTATAAAAATATTRATTTCAAATACATAATTTGRATTASACKTTCTGAGTTTTCCCAGKCATAGGGTAATGAAGCGAGAATTGATTATGAACTTCGTCGCGCAGAAGAAACTGTTAACCAATGAGAATTTAGAAAAACAAAAAAGACATTAATTTAATCACAAAACCCTCTAAGGAATTAGAATTTCAAAAATAGAAATAATTTTTAAAGCTATATTATTTATTGTCATCAAATAGTAAATTTAAAAAATACCAAAATCTTTGTTTCCCCCGAGGACTGGCAGTGGATTAGTGAACATCGAAATATTAAAATATAAACGCAAATTTTCCAAATTATTATCATAAAATTAATACTAAAAACATTACATATACAAATTTAGTGACTGTATGGAAAGCTGTGCGCATCGTACACGCTTCGTGGGCATTAATAAGAATGGGCATTAAAATTTATTAAATTATCACTATCTTTAATTACTATTGATTAAACCGAACATCAAATAAGACTCACCACTCCGCTCATCAAGCACGGATATCCGGCCTCCATTATTTCGAGTTTGTTTTGTTTGAAATTGTTTTATTAAAAGTTGTTTTTTTTTTGTTTGTTTTAACATTTAGACGCAATTTCTGAATTGTTATCGAAAATATTTTTAAAAATAATATTGGTACAAATTACAACAATTTATACATTTATCCWTGCATCAAACTTGTAGTAAAAAACAACACAAAAATTAGAAAATAAAAAATTTTAAACAAAGTCTGAAGTATAAAAAATGATAAGTATGAGTAAAGCTGATTAAAATGATTACTATGATCAAATTTTGCTTATTCACGTCTATTATCTTGAAGAGTGCATATCCATTTTAAAGATTTTTTGGAAAAAGGTAGTTAGTTAGTGCATTCAATTTTGTAGAATTGGTTATAAAGCCATAAAAATGATTATTATTTATTATTCCGTAAATTGTTTTGTTAGTTTTGGTTTATGTAATATGTTTATTGCTTTTTATTTGTGTTGTTTTAGAGGTACATTATTGAATTTATAACTAATCCGGATCGATCTGTTGTCGAATTTTTCMATACATTTTTTTATACTTACAACTATAAATTGAAAATAATTTCTATAGCAAGATGTTTTAGTTGGGCGAAAATTGTACCGAAGGTGCTATATTTTTGCTGTGCAGCCAGGACGTTGCAGGTATATGTAACCATTAGTTTTTATAACCTAGAGAGAAAAAACGTGTGATTCGTGAATTAAAATTAATTAATGAAAATTAAAAATATGGAATTTTTATAATTTTTTAATTTCACGATATTAATAACTAATTTTTTTAAAATTAAATTAATGTTTTATGTTTTGCATACCAATGAGACTAAATAAACAAGTTTTTTAGTCGATAAACAAACTAAAAAAGTCAAATGAGGAAGTTATACAAGTGCAGCGTCATAGCAGGAAACATTTATGGCATAACTTTATTATATTCAAAGATTAAAAGCAGGTTGTTAATATTTCCTAAATTAAGAAAAATGAATGCAGACACAGACAGATAACAAAAGTAATACTTAAACTAACAGTCGAAAGAAAAGTTGTCAAAAAAACAAAACAAAAAATTGTAAAATGTTTAAAAATAATGTTGTTTAAAGACACAAGATAAAACAACTTCTACTCTTTTTAAATAATTATCAACATGAATTAAAATTGGAAATTTAAAAAAAAATCAATTAAAAACTATACATGCGCAAAAAATGTAAGCAAAAACGCCTTACGCCAAAAACTAAGATAAAATCTTCGCAAAATATAACAGCAATATATAAATAAAGTAACAAATTTTTATCTAAAGTGAGATGTATTAATATAACACAATGATTCGTGAGAGCTCAAGACGAGCAATGCGTCAAATGTTTTATAAAAATACATTCTTCAAACTTTTTCAAAAATTAAACAGGTGTAAAAAGGAAAAAACCGTAATCGTACAGAAATGCTTGGGTCGTCGATTGAGATAATTTAAAATTATTTTTTCAAAAATAAGAAATTGTTATAGTGAAACAAAAATCAAAAAAAAATTAAGTAATCATTTATCTCAAAACAAATCTATCCTTGAGGCTAAATAAATGAGAAAAGCTTTAGAGTGAACAAATATTAAAAACTATATTTTTAATTTTTATATCGGATTCTTAAAAGCCTCGAAAAGATGAGAAATCAACAAGCATCTCGAGTATAATTAATGGCAGAATACAATTAACAAAAAAACGGTATAATTTGTAAACCTAAAAATGGTGATAAAATAACCAATTGAATATCAATGATAATTGCCGGAAATGTTCACTATTTACTTACAAACGAATTTAAGTCCTTTATGCCTTTAAATTAAAAAAAAAACATTTTTTTTCAAAAAATTCAATATAATATTTAAAAAAATTTTGGGATGCAAAAATAATGCAAATAAAATTTTTTAAATAAATTAAAAAGTTGCAAAACAAATTAAATTAGTGAAACAAAAATATAAAATTTAATTAGAAGAAGCAATCTGTCGGCTGCAACTTTAAAACCTATAAATTATTAAAATTAATATCAAATTTACTTTTTGTTTATATAAAATAGTAAATTTAGAGTTATGAACTATTTGGTTCTCAACCTTAATTCTTGAAGAAAAAAGGTATAAACAGAATCAAAATAAATCTAAAACAAATTTATTTATCTTATTTATGGCCCGTAATTATGGCGTAAAATTAATTCAAATAAATAATTCAAAGCAGTTGTAATATAAGTTATTAATAGATTCGCCTGCTAAGATTTTATGAGGAAGGGCAGCTGAGAAAAATGTTCTTCACACAGTTGGCGACGGCGATGACATGTGTGACGAGCTTCTACGGTATATCATAAAATGATTACCATAATGCTATTTGAATTTAGATGATGATCATCAACACGTTCAGCTGCAACAACAACAAGCCGATGATATCAAAAACGAATTCATAAAAACAATAAGTTGTAAATTTCTAAATGTTCTTACAAAGTATTTTAAAGAATATGTATGTAAACAAAATTATAATCAAATAATTATACATCACAAAAAGTTTAACAAAAAATAAACTCAAATAAAAACAATTAATATTAATAATTTAAAGCAAAACAATTTCGACATATTGTTTCCTAATATTTGTAAATGACAATTTTCATATCAAAAGTAAAACACGATATTTAAAGAATTAAATAACTTAACAAAATACCCAAATAAGTTTTATTCATGATATATGCGATATTTATACAATTTGATTTAGCAAAAATAAGATCGAAAAATCAAGTTGTTAGTTTTAAATATTTCTTTTTACTGAGATCGATTTAGCATAAGGAAAGACGATTTTATGGGTGCATTTTTTGTTTTAATTGCATTTTTCGTAGAGTTTTGAAAAGTGCCGAAATAGTAGCTATAAAAACATAGTTTAAATGCTAACCCACAAAATATGTAAAAAATGTTTTTATAACTCGATGAAAAACAATCGCACTGATCTAAAACATGCTTTTTGCAATTAAGTGATATACCTAATTTATAGTTTAATAGTAAAGCTTGACGATCCGTCGGCGGCGCTTTTTCTACGAAAAGATCACTAAACTAACTATTGAAGCACTACATTAATTATTTACCAATACAGCATAAACAGTCAAAAATGAAAACTTTAAAAATATTGCTTATTATTGTTGGGGGAGGTATAAATCAGTTACAATTAATTAAATACTCCTCTGTTYCTTCTAATTTATTTTTAACAAAAAAAGATTTTTTACAATCATAATTATTTTTATTATCTAAATGGTATTTGACACTAAACCATACATATAACTTTGATTTTGAAGCTTATTACAATTTTGTTATAATATTTTTTGAAAACAAATAATCTTAAAATACAATAATAAAGAACCATTCAGGTGGATACATCAGCTGCAATTTAAATAGCTCTACATGAGGCACTTAAAGAAATAATCCACAAATGTTAAAAATGTAAAGCATGAAATTAAAACAATTCCAATTTATTCAAAACATAAACATACTTTAAAAAGCTATTAAACTTTAATTCTTTTTAATTGTAAAGGTATTAATATATTCATTAAAGTTTATTGATTTATTAACCAAATGCAATGGTGATTCTCCCATTTTTTTATAAGCAGTCGGTGTTAATGGTGAAATGTGAACAATAAACAATGRCCGAAAAGTTTGGCAGCTTCGCCAAAATCAAGGATTGCAAATTTAGTCATAATTTGTTATTCAATGACTGATACATTCCCATCATTTCCTCTCTTTAAATATTTTGTTTTTTAATTACACATTTGTGTAAATAGATGCCATTAAATTTTATTTCTAAAAAGATATTTTTTAAATTTTTTTTCATTATCGGTTTAGCTTAAGGAAAGTATATGTTTTAAGTTTGGTACGATTGAGGTCCACGAGCCGATGTAATCAATTCACTCTTCTACTATCGCGTCCCGCCTGTTTAAAAGATTGTATATTTATTATAAGTATATAATATAATTTATGCTTGAAAGTTGCATCAGCAATCAAATTTATCACGCATGTTAACCATATTTATGGCTTTTTTAAATTAATTTTTTTATTTTGTTTTTTCTTGAATTCATTCGGCTTAATTTTATGAGAAGCAAAAAAACGTTATTTTTTAATGAAATATTTTATTTAATTTGATTTTATATTAAATTTTTCCACGTATTTGTTTTTTATAAATTTTATTTTCGTAGTTCAAAGTTTGGCTTTCTATGTCCCTTGAATTCACATATTAGGATCAACGAATAGTAAATGGTTCTCTCATTGCGCCCCAACCGGCTGCCTAAGAACGTGTTCTTTTACTTTTTAACATTGTAATAATATTGTTTTTGCACTCGTTTTGCATTATTTTGCTGAATTATATTTGCAAGTATCATTATTTATCAAAAAGGTTTTTAATAATTAGAATAAGATCAATTTTTTTAAATTAAAGTAACTATTTTTTACGCATTTGTTTAAATTCTTTTAATGATTTTTCAACTTTTTTTTTTCTCAATATTTTTAAATTAACAATTCATTATAATTTTGAAAGTTTATCTTTTAATGTTTAGCTTATTAAACAGCGCTATTACTCAACCATCTTTTTATTTTTTACATATAAATTGTAATCTGCATGCAATCCATTTTTTCTTGTCTTTGGACTTTGATGTTGTTGTCGACGTTTTTTTTCCGTCGTTTTGAAATCTTTTTAAACGATATTCCATAGTGATTTTTGTTTAAATGTTACATATTCTCAATAGTGGACGATCTAAATCAAGCATATCTGTAAATGATAAATATTTTTTCCTGTATTTTTATTAAACTTTCTTTTTACCAAGAATTTTGTGATTATATTTTATATTTTAAAAAGATTATAAAATTATAAAAAATAGTGGGTATTTTCAATTTAGCGGGATTGATCTTTGATCTTGGACCGGAATGATGCGCGCAATTTTACCGCACACAGTTTTGATTATATTTTATATTTTAAAATATTTTAAACATTATTTTAAAATAGGGTTATTTTCAAATTAACGGGATGATTTTTGATCTTTTTTTAGTCATTTAAACTTATAGATAAATTAGTTTTAAAAATAATCAATTTTACGTAGTTTATGTCTACCAAACTTGTGAATCAATAATTTTCATATTACACTGACCATGAGTCTGCCTGTCCTACCGTTACCGTTTCAAAAGGGATGTATGTATCAATGAATGCGATTATGAATTCAATAATTAATAATGATAATAATTTACTGCAAAAACATTAAATTTTAATTTGTTTGAACTTTTGAAGCAGAAATTTCTAATTATAG
>MEIZ01000055.1:361180-389118 GCA_001723225.1 Globodera ellingtonae
TAATTCTTTTGTCGATTAAAGACGGGCATCAACATTTAAAAATATTAATAAAGAATAAAAATCGTATACATTGAAAATAAGAAAAAACTAATTTTATTAATATTTGTTGTTTGAAAAAAATATAGAATAATAAAATCTAAATTGCACTCTAAATATTCAAGCGAGCCATTTCGACATAATTCAAAGTAAAATTTTTAAACTAATGATAGATAGAAATTAATTAAAAGGTCATTAAACATATAAGAAAAATTGATTTCATTTAGCTAAATAACTAATGGAAGATATGAATTCGCTTATTTGATAAACTTATTTAATTGGTTCTTTAAAATGTATATATGATCTAATTAATAAAACTAATTTAAATGCAAAAGAACCTTGACTAGACGTTAAAAGATGAAGAAATTAAGTAAACCAATTGCGCTTAACAACATTGGCCATTACGCACAGCAAACGACAAAGAAAACGGACTTAGCCAACACAAATTTGCGGTCTTGCTTTTGCAAAAAATCTGAAAACTCGCGAGCTCGCTGTGTGCTAAACTACTTATATCTACGCTCAGCTGCCGGTTGCAAACCGCAGCAGAAGATTTGTGGAACCTCCCATCACAATATAACCAAATACAATAATTTAAAAATTATCATTAATTAATATCAAACTGAATTAAAAATAAATAATAACCGTAAATAACCAACGCAGATTGTTTAAAATCTTTTAAATATAAACCCCGATGGTCGTTAATCATTTCAACTACATTAGCGAGACAGTTGATAAAGAAATAAAAAATAGATTTAATTAAAAAAATTATAGTACAAAATCATTATACTCAACCTTTATAAACACAAGAAAAAATCAAGTAATTTAAGTGCATATTGTTTTGGCTGATTATGTTTGATCAATTACAAAAAATATATATCTAAATGAAAATTAAAGCTCTTTAGGCAGAGTCAATTTAACTTTAGCTAATTGCACAATTCGTTAATTATAACTACCTAATTGTTGTTGGTCGAAGCGAGCCACCGCTGGCGCAACCTACCCGAGGCCAAAATTGTGCCGCGGATGACGTGTTTCAATGCTTTTTTTGCAATATTAAGTAAAGAATAGGCAAAATGTTAGCCCCGGGTGGGACTCGAACCCACGTCCTCCACCCAATCCGTGGGCAGCTCTTCCAACTGAGCTACCGGGGCGTGCCATTTTGCTTCTTCTTTATGGATGATCTTTTGCCCCCGCCATAGGCGTTTTAACCGTTTGCTTCCAACCAGCGGAACACTCAAATCCTTACAGCTCCATCCTCAACGGGACCGGTCCTAATTCTATCTTAAATAAGAACAGAGAATTTAAAAAGCATAAAAACAAATGTTTGATATACTTAATTTTAATTTATTTATTCGGATGCTTAGTGGGAGAGGACCAACAATTCAACACCCAAACAAGAGAGCGAACAATATAACTAAACCGACGCGTTTACTCGTTTTAAGTTTATGTTTTGATTCATTTTATTTTTACCATCTTTAAATTTTATTTTTTAGTATTGTTCAATTTCTTTTCAGCTTCTTGTTGAAAAGTTTGTTTTTAAATATCAGTTAAGAAACTAAATTCAGATTTGATCATGTTATATTCAAATTAAAAAGCAAATTTTAATTTGTTTTTTGTTGAAATTTTTGTTTTGTAGCTGATCGACATTTCCTTACAGCTCTCTTTTTTAGCAAGATGCATGCATAAATTTACAGTGTAAGAAGGCTCTAATTTTGAAAGTTTTCTTAAATTTAGACATATTTAAAATGTTTTTAAATTTAATTTTTAATTAGGCAGATTCAAAAATTTAGTTAATATTTCTGAAAAACTTTTTTGGAATGCTCAATGCGTACTTAATTTGGCGTCATTTGACTGTTATTTTTGACCAATAACTTTTCATTATACTGATTTGTTTAATATTTTTATGCGATTGTGTTTTGATTTGTCCTTCATAGCTTCTGCATCAAAATATATTTGATAATTTTATGCAGTTTGTTCGGGGCTTACAGTCCACCAAATAAATTCATGGTTGGCACCTTTTTACCGAAAGGCGGCTAAGCGATGGTTTCCGTTGATTTGAATTTTTATAGGCAAGTGAATTCCAGAATTTTAATAAAATTTTATTTTTCATGTGTTCCTAGGCTAAAAATAACACTCCCAATTGCATCTCAAGGGCATTCAATTAAGAGAATAAAAAGGGGTTTTAATGTTTTTATTGACATAACTTTTATTATGTTTTAACCTTAAGAAATGAATGTTTATATCTTATAATTTTATATGCTATTTTACTTTTAATTAATTATTGTATTAATTCGAGGTTTTAACCATTTTGTGTCCAATTTGTCACTTACAAATTAGCTTTTCGGATTGTTTCTTTTCATATTTAATTGAAGGTAAACTAATGCAAATTAGTAGCTAATGCCACCGACATTTAAGAATCAAACATGCTTTGGGGTTTGTAGAATGATTTATAAGTAGCTTTAATATTATTACAATTTAGACAACGCGTGTTTATTTTCGAAATCATTTTTTTAGTTTTTTTATATACTTGCTTCTCAGTAAAATTTTCGTAAATCGTACTATAAAGTGGATATTAGCAATATTTGGGTCAAAGATATTTAATTGTTATTTACTATAATAGTAACATGTCGACTTTACCAAGGAGTGCATAAGCCTTTGCGTAAAGCTGGAGGGTTGCAGTTAGTGCTTTTAAATGAGTTATTTTTTAACGCTTTATGGCACGAAAATAATGTGTTTTTATTGACTGCTTTTTTTTAAATTAAGTATTTCCAAAATTCAGGTTTGAAGCTCTAATTGATATAAATTTTATTTATTCTAATTATAAAATAAGAATTGATTGCTCTTTGTGTAATAGTTTAATTTTTATCACAAATGTCTGGATTTTAATAGTTTATTAAATTGTTTTTTAATTTAATTTATGCGTTAATATAAATGTTTTGTATACATAATACGTTTGTGAAATTTAATGGTAAATAAAATAGAAATTTGCAAAAAAAAAAATCGGGAAAAACGACCAAATAAATTGCTCTACATTTTGTTTCAAAGTTTGTGTAAGCATTTAATTGTTTTATATTTTTGTTTTTAAATTTATGTATCAGTAATCTATTAATACACTTTTGTTACTTGTCTTTTTTATATTAAGAGATGTGCTATGTTTAAAAATTTGACTGCTGTGATTTAAGTCGCCTTTCCTTTTTTTTTGTATATATTACATTTTTTAAAACAATTGCAAAAATACAATAAAAATATAATTACTTTCTTTAGTGAACAGCCATCAGATCAATATGAAATGATTTTTTTGAATATTTTGGAACGAGTTCGGCAAATCGAATTAAAAAATGATTAATCAAAAACGTTTTAAGGGATTTTGCGTTTAGAAATTCCTTTAAAAACAGAAACAAAAAACGGTTTTTAAAAATACTTTTTTTAATTTTTTCCATAAAATTTAGATTTTTGTTTATATTTTAAAAGTTTATTATTGCACCTTAGAATTTTGAAAAATTCAGTACTTTTTTAAGCACAATAAGTGTCCGAGAAAAAAAACTTTTTTTAGATTACTAAAAAAAATTTCGACTTTCGATTTTCGACTTTTTTTTCCTTTCGATTTCGACTTTTTTTAACTTCCGACAAAGCCCTGATGGCGTTGACACGGTTAATGTATTGCTTTAACGACAAACATTATTTTTTGTATTATTATATTAACTTTTTATCTCTATTATAAAATCATTTTATTTAAAGCACAATTTTATTAATTCTTTCACGCTGTTCCCCAATGATTATTTTGGTTATATAAAAGCTTTCTGGCATTTGTAAATTCATTATTTTTGAATTAGCAACTAGGATATATTTAACGCTAAAAAAATCGATGTTTGCAAAGAATTGTTTCTCCATCCTGTTGAATTGGTAGTCGAGTGTTGCCGAACCGGTTGATCTTTGTATTGATTTTGTAACGGCGGGAAGATAGCTCTTTTAATTATATTAAATATTGTAAAATATCAACGTTTTCAACATTAAATAGTATGTTTGTTACTAACAAAATTAAGCAGATAAGTTTTCAAGTAGGTTTTTGAAAACAGTTAGATTTTAGCTTAATATCATTAAGAGTTAACTGCATTTCCCTTAGCTTTTGCTTTTGCCGATCGTAATGAAGACATTTAGCAACAATACGATCTCAAAATTTTTTTCAATAAAAATATTGCAATATAAAGACACTAGCTATGCCTCTTACAAATTAGTTTTTTGGGTTTATTTATGTATATCATTGTTTAAATTGTTATATGTGAATTTGGTTTACTCTGTTGTTATGATTTTCGCTCTTAAATCCTTGGTTCCGTCAACCGCCAAGATATTTTCTATGTTGTGGAGACGTTTGATATTAAAAAATTTTGTAAATCTGATTTTTTAATTTACAATGGTCAAAAAAATAAAATAGGAGGGGGGAAGTTTGCTGAATTGTTTTTATGAAATGTCTCAAAATATTTTTTAAATAGCATTCAATTTATATTTTATTAAAGTTCTGTAGACATAATAAATCACTTTTAAAATTAATTTCAAGAAGTCTTTAGTATTTTAATGAATACCATGCTTTTTTACGATCTTTATATAGGGGGCGATTTTAAATTCACAGTTGAATTGTTTGCCGGAATCAATTGCTCAATATCTTTAATAAATTGTTTGTAATTAGTTGCTTGTTTACAATTTTCTATTTAGCTTATCTGGGTTATCAAATTTTTAATAATACCATTGGTTTTTCAATTTGGTTGTATTTAATTCTCCAAATCTTAAAGATTTTTTACAAGTGCATCAGAAATATAGTTTCTTGGCTTCGATGTAGAAATTTTAGGTGTTTGTTTCGATTAATGATTTTTTATTGATCTATATTCATCATTGATATATGTAAAGACAAATTTTTTTAATAAATTATGTAAAAACTAAATGGGGCACGGCATTATTACTTGACAGATGATCTTTCAGCTTAAACCGCTTGGTCACCAACTGCCTTAAGTTTTCATAGCCTGTGTCTTCGTACGATTATAAAAGTTTCATACAGTCAAGCCTGCACTTTGTCTTTCAAAGAGAAGGTATGTAATTTATCAGCATTAAAATGCACAGTTTAAATGGTTATATCTTATAAATTTGCAATAAATGATTGTTTTAACTTTTGACAAAAAGCTCAGAATTTGTTTTGTTTAATAAAATAAAGGCATCTTATTATTTTGTGACAGTTTTTGGTATTTTTACAAGCGGCCGTATTATGACTGTGGAACCTGCGCGTCCACCAATTGATCTACTGTCGGAATTGGGGCCGGGCTGTTGGGGTGGAGGAGCGTGAGGGGCCGGTGGCGAACACGGTCGCCAAAAGCAATAAGACGAAAGAAGATGAAATGTGTGTTTTATTCTCTCGCTCAAACTTGGGTAATTAAACCTATTTACAATGAAATGATCCCCAAATGAATGAATTGATCACTGGGGCGGAAATGGGAATCCCCGGACAATGGTGAAAGCCGAGAAATGGACAATTGATGTGATGGGCCCGGGGTCAATTGAAATGTGAATGGACAATTGGGCCCGGACCAAGTTTGGGGCAAATGGGTATTGAATTGTGGCAAACTTTTGGCCTCAAAGGACCGCAAGTTTATTGAATGCCCTAAGGGCCTTGGGGCAAATGTAAATTGAAGGGGTTTGCCCAAAGGAAGGAAAATTGGAAGGGGCCGGGCCTCAAGCAGTGCTGGGAGAACAACGGGGCGGGGCCAAGCAAATGTTTGAGTGGGAAGGTGCAGTTGAACTGCTTGACATTGTGGGGACAGTGGTTGTACAATTGGAAGAGAAATGATTGGTGGATTGATTGGGCGAGTGTATTTATGGGGGTCATTTGTTGATGAACGGAATCAAAGTACGTTGGGGCTGATAAGAGCCCTGCCCACAGAAGAGGAGTTATTTAATGTCTTTAGCTCCATGTAGTTTATTATGATTTTGTTTAGTTAAATTATAGACGAACTAACTAAATTTGAAAACTCAAATTTATTGCTATAACACCCTATTTTAATTTTTTTCCTTCATTTTATTATCTTTTCAAGCCTAAATTTTTATTGCATTTTAAAACTATCAAATTAGTTAATATTATCTTATTCTTTATTATAAATATTCTTTTTATTTGTCTTAATTTTATAAAGATAAAAATATTAAAATTCGCAAGGGGAAAATACCTGCTGTTCATGTCGATTCCCGTTGATCCAGTTGCTCTCTACATTGGTTGTTGACCGTAAACTAAAAATCATTTTATATTGCTAAACTGCAACTAATCTTATTATTTAACCATTAATTAATTTAAAGTTATTTTCAACAGCCTATTTAGTAAAGATTAATTGCATTTAAAAGATTTTTGCTTAATAAATAGCTCATTGACAATTATTAATATATTTTCCAACAAATTGACATGAATGATTTATTGTATTCTGCCAACTTACAGAATATTAATTTATTAATAGCAGATATGTTTATTAGTTTTTAGTGTTTTTGATTAATGTTAATTTTTAAATTATATCAGCTCGTCTCGAAAGTCAACGTTTAGTAACTTAAGTGAGTTTTATTGTATTGTATAATTTATTTTTTATAATATCAAATTTATTTTGGGTTGACATTATTTCAGTGACCACACCGTAATTTAAACATTATAAAAATCTCTAATCTATTGAATTTTTTTGTATATTCGTTCTCTAAGCATCGTATACATACTGCCTCCGTTCCGTTTTTTAATTTTCTTTACAAATATCGTTAAAAATCTTTAAATTTGGAACATCTCGATCTTTTTTTAGGCTTTCATTAATTGTTTTTTTGTATCCGGTTAATGGCTCCAACTACTTTTTTCAGCTTATTWTTGTGGAATAGTTGAAAATCAATATTAATCAAATTTGCAGTTATTTTCAATGCTGTTTATTATTTTTTAAATTTTACTTTGGAATTTGGCTCGTTTGAATATTTAATGTTATTTATTAATTTAGTTTATCGCTCCAAATAAATACAAAAAAAAAGACTTAGTAACCATAAAGTTAACCATTTTTTGTTGTTTTTATTTTAATAATCTAAATATAAACATAAAACTTAATTTAATTTTCAATAAAATAGCAATATTATTATTCTTAAATTTTAAGCATTTATTAATATTATATTTTTATAGACAGTCTGATCCGTTTTTATATTGAACAAATCTTTTTAAATAGATGGCGCATAAATAATTCTTAAAAGATACAATAAATGGATAAACCTGAAATAATCTGTGTAAAATGAAAGTGCTTGGGGCTAYAAACTTAAAAACTCGGTAATCAATAACAATAAATATTTCAGCCTTTTATAATCGAGGCTAATATTTATAACTGGTTTGTGGGGAGGGCCTTATTCAAAAAAATAAGCATCTCTCCTGTGTCGGCTTCAATAATTAAAATAGTGTCTGTAATTTTGTAATGACAGATGAGTGAAGGTAATGAAAACAGAAGAAATTGGTCGGAGTAAGTGGTAAGGTGACATTTTAAAATTTAGTTTGTAGTCTTAATTACCGTTTAGTATTTATTCGTCATTTGATTCCAATGTTGCTTAAATTTGCTTTTGTCTTTACGAAGTGATCCTAATTTTCCAGGACACTTACTTATTTTTTGTTTTATCGCAATATATGTAATATTTAAATTTGCGTACAAGTACAAGTAAGATTTTTAATTGTATTTAATTAATGAGCGAAAATTTATCAAATTAACATGCTCAATTTTCTATTGTTTATAATTCTTTTTTTAAAATTAAATCAACGCTCAGTCTGTCTTTTGAATCTTTCATTGCTGAGCAAACAAAGTTAAAATGATTAATTTCCGCTCTGCATTATAAATTTGCAAATTATTAAGTAATTGTGCAAATGCAAACCGTTCTATTTTTAGTGGTTTTTTAGAATTCTATGTAAAGCAAATTAGGCATAATTTATTAGCTAAGTTAAAACTACTGATTTGAGCTTTATCTTATTACGAATGAGCCGTCCAAGTTGATAACAATTATTCAAAAAAGCGTCGTGAAAGCTGGTCTGGTGAGTATTGTATGACGAGTTTTGCGTTATCTGCGCATTGTTTCGCTACGGCCTTGCCAATCGCATTGACCGGAAAGTTGAAAAAAATAGTTTCAAATTTAATTTATAAAATTACGAAATTGGTTTTGATGCTTATGTTTGCAATTTTATAAAAGTTAACTAAATTAATATTTTTTACTAATTAAAATGCCATTTACATCATTTTGGACTTTAGTTCTGATATTAAAATCGTTAAATATTATATTTTAATAAGTATGATATTTGTATGCTCCTATTTATCTCAATTTAAAAAAATATTAAAGCCAAAACAATCTTTTAAATTAACATTCATTTTTACAGTCTTTTTTTGCTTAACTTGTCGACATATCTCTCAGCATCGTTCTTTATGTTTAAGCATATATATATTTAATAGCATTTTATTATCAGATAATTTCTTTGATTTGGTGTTTTGAAGTGAAGGCGTTTGCGGGTCTTCACTAATTTGCATTATGTTTTAAAATATTGATTGGTTTAATAATGACCTTAGATGCGAAGTAAAACCCGATAAAAAATGACGAAAAAACAAAAATACTAAATGAAAGTAGACTATATAAAAATTCATTTGCCTAAATATAATAAATAAAGAAATATATTTTATTTTATTTCAATAAAATTTTGTTAAAGATTTTTTGTTTCTTAGATCAATTTTTTAAAATCAATAAATATTTACAACAATTATTTTTAATAAAAAATACTTTTTCAGCATTAATGATTTTTGACCATTTTATAACACGCATTCATTTTTAAATGTTTAAAGCTTTATTTTACTTTGTTTTATTTGCATAATTATTAATCCATTTTTAAAAGGAAATGTGAATATTTATAGTTAATAACTGAACTAAGCTTTCTGCATTTCATGATTTATGATAATTACACGTTTTTAAGAATTAAAAACACATTATACATACAATATTTTAATGCCAGATTTTTTATATGTTGAATGCATTGAATTAATTTATTGCATTTTTAAATTGATTATATATTTTTTATTTTTTAGATTGCATTTTAATATTATATATTTTATAGACTAAAAATTTTTTTTTGAAAGCATCTATTCAATTTATTTTTTATTTCGCTTAAGTAGTTGCATATTTGAAGTGTTTGTATTTTATATAAAAGTTCATAATATTTTAACTTTGGCTTTTTTAGCATTTTTTTATAAAAAAAACTTTTGGCATCCATAATATGAATCAAGTATCTAGTGGTCTGAGCCCTCATTAGGAATAGTTGTTAGGGCGATGAACAATATTTATTTGTATACACTTTGCGAAAAGTAAGTGTTTCAATGCATGTGTGCTTTTGTGTTTTAATAATTCGCATAAATAATTTTTACCTTGAATATGACATTCGATGTTGGGTAACATAGTAAACTTAATTTGATTTGTTTGAATAAATGTTAATTTGTTTATTTGAATTTATACCATATTTAAAATTTTTTGTTTGAATAAATGTTAATTTGTTTATTTGAATTTATACCTTATTTAAAATTTCTAAAAATTATATTATTTTCACACTATTTTTGTTTATGCGTTTCTTTTTAACGTGCAACGACAGATTTGTGCCACCCTGAAAAGTTAACATTTATAAATATTTTTATTGGACTATTTTTTATCATTAAATTTTTAGTGTTTAAGATTTATTATTAATTTAAATTTATTTTGTGTTCGTTGCTACGTTTCATTAATTGCGTATACGTATTAATAATCTTGCTAATATATTTTGATTTGAATGTCATTGTCCTCAAATCTAACTAATTTTAAGTAGACATAGTTTAAATTTAGATAAAAGTAAGCATTATGTAGTTCATTTGGTTTTATTTACTACTTGATTTCTTTAAATTATTTTTTTAAATCAAAGGACCAACATCCTAGACGGCGCCTATCGGCTCCGCAGACCACTTTAATACTAACAATTTTTATTTTTGTGTTCGATTAGTTCTAAGCGTCTAGTATATGCCTAAGTCTATATTCTTGATAGACTCAATGGCGTTGATGGACGTCGACTCTGTGGTGGACTTTTGATTGATGCAGTTTGCTGCCCGATTTGTGCAAACACTCGGCCACATACTAGGCCATATTTCTTTTAAAACATTTGAACGCCATCTAAGCAAAATTCACACTTCAAGAAATAAAGAATTGGCGTTTTTCAAATTTTTATCTTTAATTTACTCGTGCCGATTTTATCGGTTTTAATTTTTTTTTAATATTTTCCATTTTTATTAATTTGATTTAGGAGAAATAATTTTTTCATTTTTCAATTATTTGTATTTGTTTGGATCATAAACATTAGAAGTAACTTCACTCCCTACAATTATAGTTGTTTTTTAAATAAAATATCTGACAAAATGTGCAGTCCAAAAAATTTGAATGTTGTATGTATTACATTTAAAAGCATTCAGCTTCTTGCCCAAGGTGCACTTTTTATAAAATATTAGCATAAATGAAACTTTTCGTTTGATGCATTTTTGTATATGCATAATTCTGATAAAGTAATTTTTTTATTGTTATATAAACCGTAAGAAAATAACACACTAATTAATACCATATGATAGTAGTGGGATCTTATCATAGTTTTAAATAAAATAATCATTATTAAAGTACTATAGTTCCTTTCTCTTTTACATTATCAACCATTAATCATTTAAATTGTTACGGATATTAATTGATATGAATAGTTTTTTATGCATATTTTTATTATATTGTTTGGAGAATGTTAATTTCAAAACAAAATTTTTGGTTGTTGTCGTTAACAGTTAGGTAGGTAATTATACCATCCAACCAATAATTATTTGTTGTTTATCATATGTTATTTATTTGTTTGTAATTTACATAACGACGTTTTTTTTTATTTTATATTATTAATTGATTAATCATGTAATAAATGAAAATGCGATGTTATGGATGTTTCAATTTTCAAGTTAGGCAATATATATTAATTTGAAAAATTGAAAAAGGACGGTAACATTTCTAAATAGAGCCTTTCTTGAGGGGATTTCATAAAGTTAATATAAAACTTTTCAAAATTGCGTTTTTCCATTTTGCTTTTTATTCAAATTTTCGTTACTTCCGCTGTGGAATTTTTGTCTTTGTTCTGGACCTCAAGTGTTTGTTTTTTATAATATTATTATGAAAATTAAATTTACTTAATTTTAAAATGCCTTTTTATTGCATTGCTGATCTCTTTCAGGTAACCGCTAAGACTCTTTGTTTCAGCGATGACAGTGATTTTATGCAAAATAATAAATTCGCAATTCAAATGTAAGCATTAATTGGAAAAAAGTGATACAAGATATTGTAACAATTTAGTGGTTGAAAATCACTCAATAATAAATACCTAAAAGGAATTGAATTATATTCTCATGAAACTAATTAAATGCTACAAATCCATTTGTAAAAAAAAATTATTTTAACCTAATAATGGATAAAACAGCAACATTTCTAAGAACGCCCGAACCAGGTCCAAACACGTTTTACGAGGCACCTATCATCACCATTTTTAAGCCTTCTTTTTTCGTTTTTATAATTTAATTATACTAGAAATAATTTTAAATAAAGAATTAGCTATGACAAGTGCAACGGCTCAACCCGATTTCAAAAGCCACATAAGAGCTACAGATTTATGCTCTTTCTGCTGTTTGAAATTATAAAATTAAAAATCGGCATTTATTTGTAAAAAAAATACTTTTAACAAAATGTAAATAAGGCTTTTGTTACTCAAAAGTCGTTTTTAATGTTTTGTATAAAGAAATGTTCACAAATCTTGATCAAAAGGGTCCCCCCTATGGTTTTGCAAGTTCTCAAAATAACATGCCTAAATTAAAATTAATTTAACAGTCTAAGCCGCTACACATAAACGAATTAATTAAAAAAGCTTTTAGGATTAATCAAACGTAAATCAAGATATTTATGCTGATTTGCTTCAGAAAGGTAGATAATATTTTTTTGTTAAAATACGGAAAAGATAGAAAATATACATGAAGTATAAATTATTTGAATATAAAAAAAATGAAAACAAACAAAACCAGTAATTAATATGAACTAATTAAAAATTAATACATCATTAGGAATTTGATGTACAAAATATTCAAGCAAACTTTCCTTTTTCGAATACCCAAACGAGTGGAAACGAAAAAAACAATCTATTAAGACATAATTGTTATATTCAGATATATAATATATAAATAGTTCAGCCGGTTATTATGATTATTTTATTCATATAAAATTTTTATATATTTCTTTTGTAAACAAAATTTAATAAAATTTTAATTTAATTTGAATTAAAATTTTACTATGTTAAATTTATATTGTTAGTATGACTTGAGTTGAATAAAATTATTGCAAACAATAATTTGTGAAAATACTGAATAATTCAAAAAATTTTGTCGATTACAAACAATGGAATTAAGTTGAATGTCTTTTTAATTCTGTTTCTTTTGAAGAGGTGATAGCAGTACGCTCCGTAGTACAGGCCATGGTGTATATAGTTCATGCTGAAATTAATATGAAATCATTAACACTGAAATAAATCCTTTAATTTTTTCTTAATCATTATTTACAATTTTCAGAATTATTTGAATTATTTCGTTTTTGATTAATTTTAGTAATTTTCTTGTTGCATGTTTTTGTAATTGATTTTATAGGTTTGTATTGAACCAAGTTTTATAGTAGTTTTTGATATTACATTTTGTCTTTCTCACATTTGGGTAACTAAATCGCATTGAGCGAAAATTTCTTAAACTTTGTCAGCATGTGACGAAGTAGCAATTCTTCTACAAGGTTGATTGAGGTGACGGGTCTCAAACAAATCGAGAGTTCTCTGTCTTGGTTTGGTTAGCCAACTATGTAAGTATAAAATTTTATGATGCATTAAATTTGCTGAGATTTTTGGGGTTTTTGGAGATTAAGATTGGATATTGATATTTTGTAATTTTATTCCGATTTTTGATACGTTATTTTCAATTTTTGTCTAGATCTTTTACAAATTCAATTTGCGCATATTTTCGGGTTACATTTTTGGGAATTTGCCGCATAATCGTTAGAATTTGTTTAAAAAGCGCATTTAATTATTAATATTACAATTATTTTAAAATATATTTCGTTTGGGATTTTGCTTCATATTTGGATTCTTCTTCTTTTAGCCTCCAAATATCAGTTTGTTTGTATAAATTTATTTAATTTTATTTAATATCAGAGGCAAATTGAAGGTCTTGCGCAGGTATTTCGAAACTCTCTTTGGCATCTTTTTTCTCATATCTGTTAGCTGTTCAAGAACTCAAAGTCTTGAGTGAATTTCTATTGAACCAATTTTGTAGAGTACTTTTTAAATTAAAAGTCGCTGAAGATTTTATGATTTTTATTACTTTTTATTGTCCTATGATCTTTGTGACCATAAAAATAAATAAATCTATAATTATAAGTTCTGTTACATAAACTCTGGCTTATATTTTTAATGGGATGTATCTATTTTGAGTTCCAAAATTTTTTTTTAAATTTGTATTTGGGTCAATGTTTAATTTGCCTGGGCAATGTGTTTCTGCTTTTTAATAATTAATCTTTAAGTTTCTGCTTTATTTTTTTGATTGCAATAGTATTGTAGTAATTATTTTATTTTAATTGGACATTCATATTTGTTTTGCATTGTACTAATCTCGAAATTATAGAAGTTTTAAATTGGTTGGTTCGGAGGTTGGTGACCCGATCGATGATCCTTCTATCAGCAAAGAATTAATTGTATGTAATTTAGAATTTTTTATCATTATGTAATTGGTTTTTAAGTTTGCGCTTTGGTTATTTTAGTTGTAATCTTCAAATAATTATTATTTAATTTAGCCATAAAAGTATTAACTAACATAATTTTTAGTTGCTTTAATAAATATTTTGCATTTTAAATTCAATAAGTTGTACTCTTTATTTTAAAGATTTAGCTTAGTCTGCTCCCGTGTTTATCGTTTTGCTTTTATTTCAAAAAGAATTTTTATTAGTCCTTTTCATTACCTTTTACGCTTTGCTTGAATTTTTTTTATTCATTAAAACTTGTTAAATTGCATTTTATAAACTAATACTTGTTTTTGAATTTTAAAAATTGTTTAATTAATTAAAAGGTCGCAGGGCAATTCTGGCTCATGTGTATAGCAATATTTGATTTCAAAGATATTTTTGTTATTTATTATCAATTGTAATGAAGATAATTTCTTTATTAAAGATTTTATTTGCATGCATTTATGTATTTTAAATTGTATGAATTAATGCAATGTTAATAAAAATTAGTTTTAAAAATACTTTTGCACTTTTTATATAAATATTGTAAATGTTTTATTTAAATTAAGTACATTTTATTTTTTATTTGTAAATTAATACTCCTTCCCATTGTTATTATTATTATAAATTGATCGAATAAGCGAATTCATTTTATGTCATCAGTTTGTTACTATCTATATTAATCCATTTTCCACATTATATTTAAATTAAGTTTTTAAATTACTTCCATTTATTATTAATTTAGTTTATCGCTTTAAAAGCAGTATTAAAATGATATAGTTTTTATCCTAATTACGTTGCGTTGAAAAACTTTAGTATATCTTTGTTGGAAACATTAATTTAATTGTGTGCAATTTATATTTAATCTGTCTAATATTTAAATATTAATAATTAGTTTTTACAGTTTTAATGTTATAGATTTTTTATTTAATTATTTTTCATAATATTGATCCCAATAAATCGATTTTTTAATGARCTTATTTCGATATTTAGCATGACTAATGCTGTATTTTTATAATACGTTTTCAGGTGATCGGGGTTGTCCKGATCTTCCGGMGTTGACCAGCTTCTCCAGGCTGTTCAGACTGAGCGGCCGCCAATCCATCATAATTGTTACCATGTGCGTACAACCATAGAGCGTAAATCAACGGGACTTGCTGTASAAACCCTTTTTGTTTCAAAGTCTTTTCTTCAATAGATTTTAAAAAGAATTGAATAATATATTCTTCAAATATAAAATTAATTAAACTATATTAAAATAAATAAAGAAACGCCAAAAACAAAAATGCGCTAATAAAGATCGTTATTGGTATATAAAATTTTCAAAACAGGATACAGTAGTTCATTTACAATTATAGAATATTTGGACAAACCAATTATTTAATTGCCTTTTTATAAAAAAAAGAATAATTTCTTGTAAAGAATTTTGAAAAAGTCAAAGCAAGACAAATAAAAAAATAAAGAGAATTGAATTTTCAACCAAAAATAGCAAATTTAATTTAAATGATGCTTTACATTTATAGTGCGGCTAAGCCCACTTTGTACTAGTTTTTCTTAATTTAAATAAAATATGCATATAGATAGATGTATGTTATTGGATTGATTTATATTTAGAACTATTAATAGTTTACCAATTAAAAGACACACAATCACTAAATATTATCAATTTTCAATATATAATAAATAAAAACTTTAAAATAAAAAACTACATTAAAATCAATATTTAACACATGAAAATAAAACAAATTAAATGGAAATCCAGTAAAAAATTTTTTTTTACACTCTAAATTAAAATTAAAATTATGTCTTTTCATATTTGCTTTATATTTATTTTCATAAAACTTTTTTTCTATAAAATTACAAAAATTTAATACGAATTTTGTTTTATAAATAAAATTAAAGCATTTTATTTGCTGGTGACTCGTGATTCGGCGTTGAAGAGCAATGTGCAGGGAAAGCTTCCTTTGACCATTTATGTTACTTTAAAAGCATTTTACAGAATTTTAATATTAAATTTTTTATGTTAATCATTTTAATGAATTGAAAAAAAAAATTTGTTAAAATATAATTTTTTTGTAACTTTCACTTAAATGAGTCTTAGTTTTCAAATTTATATTTTTACAAAAATCGGAGGTTGAAACGATGTTAATGATAATTTTTATAAATTTTTTTGTCTATTTGCAATTAATTTTATTTGTTGTTAGAAGGTTTGACAATTGAAGATTTGATGTGAATTAGGTAAGTTAGTTAAAGATAAATTTTATAAAGCAATAATAATAGACAATTAGTTAATGAATCAATAAAAATTGAATGATTTACTAATCAATTGATAGTTGGATTTTAAATTTGTTGGATTATAAAACTTCCAACAAAACAAGTAATTGATTCGTTATTTTTCCTAAAACAGAATAATCTAAGAAATAGAACATTTAAGATTTTGTTTAAATTATAAATATTTGTTATTTTAAATTTATAAACTCGTAAATTTTAGATTAGGCCATTTGTGTCGTTGACTCTGAATATTTTAAAATTATTTTGTTTTTGTAATGTTTTTTAATTATTTAATTATTATACTTCTTAAATATAATAAAATATATTAAAATCTAAATATCATACTGAATTTTAGACTTTTACGAACACAAGGAATATTATTATTTGGCTTCATAAATAGCAACTAACATATTTTAACGTGAATAAAGGTGCAATTTAAATTTATTAAAGTTGGAAATTCTTATACATACTGCATGACTTGTATTTTTTAAATACGCGTGCCCTAGCTCGTGACAAGCAATACGGGCGGTGTTATAGACGCCTCGTCTGGCCTTTTTAATGGTTGAATTGTGGGCGAAGCACGATAAAAGACAATCATTTTAATAAATTATTGGGCAATTGATAATGTATTCGTTAGTTCCTCTCGTTGCATTTCTTAAAATAATGCTTTTCATATTGTGTTCGCTTCCTGAATATATTGTGTTCATTATTTGTTAAGATTTGAAGTAGTAAACAATTTATACATTTATAAATTTTAATCCGGCTAAATGTTTTATCATTTGTTTAATTAGATTAAATTTTGGCAATTTCATTTAGGTATTTACATGTTCTAATTAATAGTAGAATATCCAATTTAATTGGAGTTCGGTACATATCATAAGTCATTTCTTTTATTGTTTTTATTTTTTACAAACGACGAACATTGCGGTACTACACCTATTTCTAGGGCTCCTTGTCACAATTGAATTGGTATTTATTATAAATAATAACGGTTTTTAAATTTAATATTTAATTTTATTAAATAATTCAATAANATTTCTAGGGCTCCTTGTCACAATTGAATTGGTATTTATTATAAATAATAACGGTTTTTAAATTTAATATTTAATTTTATTAAATAATTCAATAATTAATAAAATAACATGCCCAGTTCCCAGCTCAAGCTTTAATTTTGATTAATTATCTAATTCTTGGTTCAAAAATATTGATATTTATAAAAAAAAATTTTAAATCAGTAAAACTCCATTTATTATTCAAAAAACGAATTTAATAAAAAAAAACTTTCTTAATAAAAAATAGATTTAAATAATGAACGGGGTATTTACGTTTTATATTAACAAACAATTAAATATTAAGCATTCCACGAGACTGGGCTCACTCTTTCAAATATATTAATGAAAAAATCACTGGATCAAAAACATAATAAAATTTGCAAGAAGACTTAAAAAGTTATAAAAAAATAAACTAATAGAGGATTATGCGGGGTGGGCGTAATTTGTTTAAAAAATAAAATGCAACAATTACAGTTTTTAAATTTTTATTATGGTCTTTTAGCAATACTTAATTAGTATTACTCTGGCTATTTCTCCATGTGTCAGCATTCCTTTTTCATGTGCGCAACGCGTTTTTTTGATAAACAAGTGCAGCGCTAGCTTAAGATGACTTTGTTGTATCCCTTGTTGTTGCCTTATTTATTCATACATTATTTTCCATTGACAATTTTCCTCATTTAGGTTATTTAATATTTCTATCATTATTTATTTCATTTTTTCAACTGCTTCTGGTGTGATTTTTGTAAAGCAGTTTCACAATTCGCATCCTTGCTATATTTCGCCAGTTAGCAGTTATTAAAAAAAATGTCAAAGCTTCTAAGCCGATTTTCTTAATTCAATATTACAATTAAATTAAATTAACAGATTTAATGGCGATTTTTTTTATAAATTGTTTATGATTTAGTTATTTAATAAAATTGGCTAATTCATTATTTTATTATAATCAATATCCTTGAAGTTTTATTTATGGCTTAATCAAATTTACGTTTGTTAATTTTGGTCAATGATAGTTTTTTAAACTATTGGCGATGGTTCTGTTTTTTTTAATTTAAAATGACTGACAGATGTGAAGAGATAATAGAAATAGAAAGATTATATTTTTTCGTCAGGGATCATGTTAAAAACGGCCATAACTTCTCTTTTTCGTGCGAAAATTATTTTTATATAATTTTTAAATCAAATACATATATAGTGTTTATTATAGTTTGGGTTATTTCTAAATAAAATATATGACCGATATTCTCAAATGAAATTTTATGTGGTGATTGAATTATTAACTTGATTTTGTGTTATTATATTATAAAAAACTTCTTTTATTTTGAGCCAAAAAATTATTTATTTAATACATATCTGAGCAATTTTTATTTTATTTTGAGAACTACATCATTAGAGATCGGACCGATATGCACCTCGCCAAATATGCGCATATATATGCACCAAAAAAAAGGCCAAAATATGCACCAAAATATGACAAAAATGCCGAAATATGCACCAAAAATGCCGAAATATGCATCGAAAATGGCACTTTTAGTACAATACTTTGCTTAATACTTAATTTTTTCATCTTTTAACGTCTGATGAGTAGGTTTAAAGCCTTTTCGCATATTATTTTAGTATTTTTGGAAAGTTGAAGAAATTGAGAAAAAAGTTCCGGAATTTTAACTGGCAGGCCAATTCATCGCCAGCTGGCCATCTCCGCGCCAGCCACTCGAGCGCTGCGCCATTCAGCGCCGCGATTTTTCACCTATTTTTATGGAAATGTTCAATTCTTCAAGCATTTTTTTTCGAAAATGACTAAAACTTATCGTTAAAAATATGAATTATTTTCAAAAACCCAGAAATCCATGATTTTGGGTTGATTTTTACAAATTTTTTTGAACAAAAATGCCAAAATATGCTCGAAATATGCCAAAATATGCAAAATATGCAACAAAAAAAAATATGCACGAACCCACAAAATATGAAAAATATGTTTTTTAAACTTGACCAAAAAAGCTCAACCCAACGCGAAAAGGCTATTTTTAAGCCGTATTCCTCAAAACATATAAGCATACAAAATATGCAAAATGCATATAATCCGATCCCTATACATCATAAATCGCGTTTTGCATTTAAACATTTTTTCCTTTTTAATGTATTTTTATTTTTATTACTGTCGATAATACTGCCCTTTTATATTGTATTTGTTTTAATAACCAAATTTAATTTAAAATTGACAGTTTTAATTAGTGTTCGGCAAATGGGGTTTTTCGGTATTCGGTATTGGTATTTCGGTAAAATACCGAAAAAATACCGTTACCGAAAAATAACGACCAAAAAAAATTCGGTATACCGACCGGTATTCGGTATTTTTTTAGGAAATTTTGAATTTCAAAAATGAAAATGAACAAAAACTTTTATTAAATCCTATGGTTTTTACTCAAACCAACCACCCGGCCCCCGATTCTCGAGCATCACTAGCAAGTGATTGAACACTTTGTCCAATGCATCATCCATTAAAATTCCGACTAACTTTTAAATTTTTGAAAAAAGAGAAAACATCACATCAAGTAAAATCCTAATCCTAATTATTCTGCACTTTTTTTTAAATTCACCCAATTTTGCTAAAAAAAATTAAAAATATTTTTTTAAATTTTTAGAAACTGTTTCCCAACAATAGATGCTCACAGAAAGTAGGAAAAAACCTTTTCCCGATGCGGGTCCGAACCCCAACCTAACTACCCAACAGCCTCCACCACTCACCACTACACCATCCTGGTCGAGATTGAGACCATTTTCCAAAATACCGAAATACCGAAAAATACCGCGGTATTCCGAGATGGCTCGTTATCGGTATTTCGGTTAAATACCGAGAAAAATACCGATACCGAAAAATACCGAAATCACAAAAATTTTCTAGGACGGTATACCGAATCGGTAATACCGAAAAAAAAACCGCGGTAATACCGTACCGTGCCTAACACTAATGTGATTGGTAAAAAGGCAGTGTCGTATGATTCTATTTATTTTTGATAAGAAATTTGTAAGTTTTTTTAAATTTAAATGATATGTTAAGTTTTATAATAGGTATTTTGTAATTTAATGTGTTTAACTAAGTATTTTTTTATTTTTCAAATTTTGGTATATGCGCCGAATTGATGATATTATCCTTAATGAATTTTTTATTTATACATGTGCGCCAGCCTATCATTTCATGACAGTTCTTCTTCAATGCACAATATTAACTTATTCCATACTTTTCTTGTTTTTCAAGTTGAGCCATTTAATATTAAACACTCAATTCCTGATGTTAAACCTTGAAGGATAAATTAAAATATTTTATATTTAAAAAAAAAACTTTAGATATTTTATCTAGTTAATTCTGCTTAAAAAGTCGGATTATGCTGTAGTATAAATATTTACTTTTATAGGAAAATTCAAATTTGTATTATTAATTTAGTTTGACACGCTTTAAATCTCTCTTTATTTATTTTTATTTTGGAAAAAATTCATCGGCTTTTTTTATTAAACTTTTCAAAGTCTTAGGTTTGGTAGTTTGATATTCAAAATCTTTGGTTCAAGTGTTCATTTTATACCCTGTTTTGTTCAGAGCCTGTGATGTATTTAAAAAAAACAATCGATCTAAACTACTTTTTCGGGAAGATGCTTTTAAAACAAATTTGGCAGAAATAGCAGAAATTTTTAAATTTTATTACTTTTACATATAAATTTAAAATTCGTTTAATCTTTGTAATTAAAAAATTAATTTGGTTTCAAACCTACGTTGTCGTTGGACCTTTTGTTTTAAATCTTCTATGGTATGCTGTTTATTTCTGTTTCCCTTTAATTGCATGGACTTTTATGTATTTAAAATATTTTAAAAATTTATTTGCATTTAAAATATTTTAGGTTTGTTTATATTATATAAAAAAATTCAAGGACTTTTGTCAGAAAAGGGTTATTAAAGTTTCTCCACCAGAATCAATCCACGAGATTCCTCTGCTTAGTGCGGCGTTTACTCTCTGCGAATCACCCCAAAATTTTTTGTTTTATTTGTTTAATTTTGTTTTTCTTTAAAAACATAGTGTTCAAATCATAATAATGAAATATCAATATTCCATTAACTTTTCTTTCTGAATTTAAAATTTGTTGCATTATTTTAAATAAGGTAAGTTGATTGAAATTAGCTTTTTTGAATTTTTGCTCGCCCACTAGATATATCAATTCACGTGAAAATTTTGAAGTTTTTCATTTGCTCAAGAAAAAATATTTCTCAATTATGTATGTTATTTGATTTAATTATGTTTTTTACTTGAAATAATTAGTGCTAGTGGCGTTTTGATGAAACTCAAACTTTCATCTAGCTTTTTGGATAATAATATAATTTTTATTGTAATTTTTGCATTCATTTAAAAATAGATGCCCCAATTTGGTGTTTCGTTTTTTTATCACATTTATTTTAATCTTTTTGCATCAATTAATAGGTACAAAAATTAAATAGCGTTCTTTTAAAATTTTTATTATATTAAAATTGCTCAGAACGGCCGAAGGAGCGATCTTGGCCATTGTGCCGCCCTCTTTTATCTTTTTAGCACACTTTTTTGATTTGATTTCCGGAACAAAATTATGAATTCGATGAAGTTTTTAAGTATTTCATAAGCTTTTTGATTTTATTTATTTTGAAGATATTTTTTCGTCTTATTTTGTGATTTGTTTTCATTGATTTCAAAAGATTTTTTATAATGCTTTGAATATTAACCGTAAGCTAGTTTTTGCATAATGCCGCTATTTGCAATCATAATTTTTTAAATGCATTTTGGTAATGCAGTGCAATACTTTGATGGTATATTTATTAAGGCGTTTTGAAGTAGTTAGTTATAGATTTTTTGCACCTATATATGTTGTACTTTAAACTTATATAACTTGTAATATATTTATTTATTAAACCGTAATTTATAATTGCGTTTTTATAAATGGTATACCAATAAATATTTAAAATTTGTTTATCGACAACGCTCAACAAATTAAATAATAACACCTTCTATTATTGCTTAATTGTTTAAAAAAATCTTTGATTATAGCAAAAAAACGATCCACTCATTTTTTTTTGCTCCAAACATAAGTTGGAAAGGTATTTTATTAAATTTATAATCGATTGCAGCCATTATTTCCATCCACCGCTCGCTACAGCAATTCAAATGGCTGCTTTATTCTGCCAGCCGGGGATGGGCGTTCGTTTTCCCATCGCCGGAGGGGGGAGTGGGCATATCGATTTAAAGATACTTCCAAACTAAATAAGTAATATAATTCTCTCAACATGTCAATACGCAAAAGTCGCAACATAAAATAAAATACAATATTACTTTATCACCCAATTAACCTTTTCTGTTTTGGTTTAACTCCGCAAATCGATAATTAACTTTTAACAAAACTGTCGTAAATATTCAAAAAATATAACTTTGTCATATATCAAAATTTAATGTTAAAAAGCTATCACAACTAAAAATGTAAATATTAATATTACATTTAGTAATATTAAACTAAACATAAACAAAATTTATTATTTATCTTTATATTATGGTGCATTTGCATCTGTCTGGCTCATCTAATAAAGTTAATGCAGAAATATTTAAAATAAAGGCTAAAAAATCAAATTTATGACCTTATTATTAACAAGATTCTCCCAAATTTTTGTTTGCCAGTTTTGTTTAGTAACTCTAGTTTAATATTTTGTTTTTGTTTTTATTTATATTTGCAAAAACATATGCTCTTATTTTTACATTTGGCTTAATAATAGTTTATTTTAAGATGATGAATTTAATATTTTATTCTTAATAAGTATGTAACTTTTTAAACTTATATTTTAATTGAATGTCTTAAATTAAAATTCATAAACACAAGCTGTGACAAAAAACATAGATTTTTAAAACTAAATTGTTAAAATTAAGAAGTCTTTTTATGATCTAAAATTATTTTATTAATTTAAAATTGTGTGTTGCATTTTATTTTAATATCAATATTTCATGCACCATATTTGATTCCTTAGAATTAGATTAATTTTATATATAGAATTCTACTATTTTGATTTTGTTTGTAAAATATCATGTTCGTCAAATTCGGAAAAGCCGAACTTCTGGGTGGGTTCTTTATGCAAATAATTTTATTCGTTTGTTAGGTAGGTAACTGTTTTTTTATGGGAATTTATTGATCACTCTAGTTTTTCTTTAGTTTGCCTTTTAATTCTGCCTTATGATATTTTATTTCTTTAAACTCCAGGGCTTCTGTCGCATAACATCGAACTAGGTTTCGTTTTTATTTTATTGTAATAAATATTCATTTTAAATAAGACTTAGAAAATTTATTTCCTTATGATATTGATTCTGGCATTTTGCTTGATTTCCTTATTTTTTGCACCTTCTCTCCTTTATTTTTAATTATGCTTTTGCCATCGAAATTACTTAAATAATAGGTTGCTTAATTATTTTTTATTAAATTGAAATGGGCGCTGGTCTGAGCCTCCAACTGTAGCGGAGTGCTAGAAAAGGTTGATTTTGATATAATTTTTTTAGCCGTTTTGAATTTTGGTTAATGAAAACATAAAGGTTTTCATTTTTTGTATTTGAGCTTTTTTCATTTCCCTTCTCGCTATGCTAGCGACATTTTTTTATAATTGGCTCGTACTAGAGCAAATCTATCAACTTGAAATTTTTACCCATTTTTTGATTCGACTTTATACTTTGTTTCTTTGGTTGTTAAGGATATTAGGTATAATGGCAAACAGAAATAGATTAAATACATTCGGTATTTTGGTGTACTCGATTACCTTGATAATTTATAATCAAACGTGTCTCCATCATCAATTGACAAAAAGTTTAATAATTGCTTAAAATATCTCGATTTTATTGTTTACCCCGGCCATTCTCATCCCCGTCCCCGTTCCCCGGTTTGTCATCCCCGAAAACGGGGATCCCCGGTGCTCATCCCCGGCCGGGGACGGTGATGAAAATACACCCCTAAAGATGGCCATCACATCAGTGATTTTAATTATTATATTGATTTATTTTTATTATTAAAAAGGTGTTTTCCTTCAAAGTGTATCATTAGCTAACATAATAAAGCTTAGTTGATAAAATGACCTTTAAAATAGTTATTATATATATATCAGTTGTTTATATTTAATTTTTAGTTTATTTAAGTCAAACTAATAGTTTTAATAAATATATCTTTATAATTTAAATAATTGTGGTATATTTTTTACTAGTTTAGAAAAAAAATAGTGCAGATTATTCTTAAATTGTAATTATTAATTTTTTTATAATTTTTTTCGAAATTAATATATTGGATTATTCTGATTTTTTCATTCTATTGTTTTTACTTTTATGCTATACTCTAAGAATAATTTTTTAAATTTTATTTTACGCCGATTGTTTCTTCGCGTCTCGTTTCATTCGCGGATCAATGGGGTATATTTAATCTGTAAAACAATATAGATGGTTAATATGCACCCCCTGTGGAGTGTGTATCGCTTTTTTGAGAATACGTTGATTCGAAGCGAGTTGTAGAGGAGTGCCGTTTTCTTATGGGACACATTTTAACAGTTCGGAATCCAAATTGATTACCTTTTTTTATCGGGTGTTTATTTTTAAAATGAATTGTTTGTGGGTAAGGAGTTGCAGTCTAAAGTGCTTTTAACATGGGAGATTTTTGAATACAATTAATTTTTATTAAGCTTTTTACCTTCTTTTATTTGGTTTTAAGCTAATATCAAAAGATTTCTTAGGTCCTTTGTTCTAAATAAGAATATGATTTTATTTATAAGATAATCTTACAGTTAATATTAACTTATTTTTTGTTGTTGTTGTTGTTGTAAGTTAAATTTTTTATTCAGCGTCTTCCGTAAATTGTGTATTGATAGATAATGTTATTTCTTTTACTAAGCAAATTGCCTATTAATTAATAGCTCCGATCGGTAGCTTGTAAAGGCGATATTGAAGGTCGGCGATCTTTAATTATTTAACAAGAGATTTTAAATAAACATTAAACGATTTATAATTTTGATTTTGAAAGATGACGTTTAATCATTTATGTTAGTGTTTTAAATATGTTAATAAAAATGAATAGTGCACTTTTTCCAGTATCTGTTAATAGATATTTGGTGCTAATCTGAAGAATTTTGTTTTTTATTGAAAATAAACTTTTTTGATTCAGTATTTTAAATATATTTTGCAATTTTTTATACAATTTAACTATTATTTGTATTTTATTTATTTTCTTTGATTGTCTATTTAGTTGTACGATAAGCATTTGCATTTTATTATCTAATTTATATTTGAAATAAATTTAATTGAGTTAATATCCACAAAGACTCGTCCCGGACTAATCGATAATACTTATATTTGCGTAGCATGTAAAGATGGTGTATTTTTAATTATTATTATATTATCTCGCAAATGGCGAAGGAAAATGCTTTTTTAGGTTGAAAATTTAATTTTAAATTTATGCTTTTTGATTACATACGTTCACTTGTGATGTTTCTCTTGACTCCATTCATCGTACAGAACATGGGATCCAATTTTTTATCATTTTTTTAACTCAAAATGATTTATTGCCTTCTTGCACTTTTATTGCGCAAAATGATTAAAGATTTTAATAATTTGTTTTATTAAGATACAATTTTCTAATAAAATAAATCAATTTATTATTTCCAAAATATCCATTCATATTGATGAGATTAGCTATTTGTCATTTTCAAACATTTGTTTACTCGTATTTTTTCTAAAACTTTTTAGCTATTGTGATGTAGCTGCAACCAAAATTAAACAATATGAACGGGAGTTTTAATATTTTCGAACAATACAATTTTATTTTTAGCTAGTATTATTTGTATATTGTATTCAAAATTTTGATTTCTTTTATTTGAAAAAAATTTTTGACGCATTACTTTCAGAATTATAACATAGATAAAAATGTTGATTCAGCGGTAATTTTGTACTGTTTTCGCGTACGCCCTGTTAAACACCATAGAGCTGTTCTATCCTTGCGAGTTGAGTCGTTGGCCGCAAATTCGAGTCAGCTCAATGGTTCGTCAATAAGAATTTTAAAATAATTTAATTAACAATACAACAGTTTTTTTTTATTAAACCGACGAACAATGAAATTTATTGTTACTATTTTTTTAAATTGCTCTTCCCTTGAACTGAAAGGAATGCAATCTAGTTTAGTTAATTTCAAAATTTTTTGGTTTCGTTATAAAGTTTGTATTTGTCTTATTTTTAAATTTTAATGGTAAGTAATAGTGCGTTATTTTCGTCTGGACAGGGGCAAGCCTCCCTGGCATCCTTGCATATGCCGGTTTTTTCCTCGAACATATTGTTAATGAATTGATTAGTTCTAATTGAAACAATTTCTTAATAATTAACTTTGCAATAATGTTCTATGCATTATTTTATGTTTAAAAGTTAAGTTTACAATTTAATTTGTTATGAAATAGATTTTAAATATAAAAATTTAGTATTCAATTCTTCCATATGATAAATAAATTTTTAGTTTGATAAATTATGGTGATCGTAATTAAAATTATTTGTTTGAAATAATTGTTAAATAAACATTTAATTATTTAAATTGGTAATAAAAACACATTAATCCCTTATAGAAAGAAATGATTTTTATTAAAATAAATCTTATAAAACGTTATAAAAAATAAACCTTTTAAAATAAGATATTGTAATTTAATATGCTGAATGGATTATAAATTGCTATTGTTTTAAATTGGTTTTCATTGTATATAGTTTTATAATTATTGCAAATTTTTTTAAGTGAATCTAGTGTGTCTAACCCTTTATTTCACTTTTGCACACTATTTTGTAGTCAATTTGGTACTTTATAATGAGCAATCTTTTATTTATTCTTTGGTTTGATTGTCTTTTTGAATTGACGAAAAATCAAAAATGTGTGAAATTAATTTTCCTTTGTCAATTATTCAAAATAGTTAAGTAAAAATATAACATGTTTATCTTTATAATAAATATCTGAATATTGATTAAATTGGTTTGGCCTGTTTTTGTTAAGGCAAATCGGTCATTGAGTATCGATCAATGTATTTGTTTTTTTGAGATTTCGTTAAAATAAACGCGGTGTTTATGAATTTGAATCATTAGGTGTTTAGTTTATTTTATTTAGCAACAGATTCTGTAATTATAAAGAACTGAATTAATTGTGAATATATTAATAAAACAAACGAATGGATATCATTGTGATTTTCTGTAAATTAAATATTTTATGCATCTGCAATAGTGATTCCTTTAATAATTAATCAATGACAATGGCAAACATGAAGCTCGCAATATTTTCCGTCTGAAGCCTTACCACTGTTGCTTTGTGTTGTTAATCGGTTTTTAATAAGACAAAATCATTATTACATTTCATGGGTTTATAATATGCACTTACTTTATAATATTTTTTAATAAAATAATAATTAACATTATGTTTAACTTTTGAATTTCAGAGTTTAAAAAATATTATCATTTACGGGTAAAGATTTATATTTTACATTCATAATTAAATTTGCCTACGTCTCGAGCCGGTCTCAAGTGAAAAGCTCGCATGTAATCGAACGTCTCCTGCCCCCCTGGATAATGTAGCTGACAGCAACTTTTTAGCCTGAATAAAATTAATATGACTGCATTCCTAATAGCTTTTATTTTAATATTTTATTCTGCCAGCCGGGGATGGGCGTTCGTTTTC
>MEIZ01000055.1:393086-406419 GCA_001723225.1 Globodera ellingtonae
AATTTTTCAATGAGAAGACCAACTACAGTGGCGCAAAAACCACCAGATGCCTATGTTGATGTAATAATCAACTTCATCTTGTACGTCCAGAAACTTTGGAAGAAAAATGAGTACGTTTCAATTATATAGATTTCTTAAATTATTAGTTTATTTTTAGTTACAAGTTTGTCTACGCATGCGATGAGACAGCGGTATGGCTCGACCCATCCGGTGGRACCTGTGTGTCAGAAAAGGGCGCCAAATCTGTAACCGTGCTCAACACAGGCCATGAGAAGGCGCGCGTAACTGTCATTCTGACAGCAAGATCGGACGGCGTCAAATTGCCACCGTTTGTACTGTTGCCAAAAAAGAGAATTGTGCCTGAAGTTGTGAAACGTTTCAAGAACAAGTTGGTTCTTTCATGGTGTGGACGGACGTGGATGGACAACGAACTCACAACAAAATATCTCGAAGAAGTCCGAATTCATTATTCTTATTTTTATTTATAATTTTATCAATCCAGGTGTTCGGAAATTTCTTCTTTGGAAATCGCCTTCTCATATGGGACAGCTCAGATGCCATATCAGCGCTGATACAAAACAAACGTTGCAACGCTTGGCCATCCATACAGCAGTTATACCAGGCGGGACGACCAAATACATTCAAGTTGGAAAATGTTAAAATCTCAACTGTTTTATTTTTAAGGTTCCTGACGTGTCTTGGAATGCGCCATTCAAAAATTCGATTCGGAAATTCCACTCGGACTGGATGCTTCATGGCGACAAACCAACAACCTCTGGCGGAAATCTCAGAGCCCCTCCGATGGAAATTTACCTGGAATGGGTCGTTTCCGCGTGGGAGTCGCTCTCAAAAGATGTCATCGTGAAGTCTTTTCTCTGTTGTGGAATTTCCAAAGAAGATGACGGGAAAAATGATGCTCTTATTCATGTTTTTAAGGTTAAAAGCATTTAAAATTTGTATATTAATTGTACTTTAGAAAGATGGAGCGATTCCAAACGGGCTAGCCTTATTGCAGCAACGCCGACAAGAAGAGGATATGATCAAATTGGTGGAGGAAATTGATTTAAATGAAGATGATAACATTGGAAGCGATTTTTCAATTGAACTTTGATGTTTTGTGTTTAAGATATTGAAAATTTTGTGTTCAATAATAAAATTCTATTGTTATTGTGTCAGAAAAAGGTCAAAATTGTTTTAAAATTGCTAAAAATTTGTTCAAAAAATGCACCTTTTTGTTAATATTTTCTGAAAAAGAGGTTGAAAAATACAACCCCCCCCCTAAATTAGAACCCCCCCTGAAATAGAACCCCCCTTTTTGGGGGGGTTGAAAAATAGAACCCCCGGGGGTTGTATTTTAGGTTATACGGTAGTCATATTTGAAGGGTTAAATTTTACCAAAACGTTGATTTAGTAAGACGCAAATAAAATTATATGTATAAACTGTTAAAGAAATTGAACCAGAATATAGGGAAGAGGCTGATAACAATACACTTATAAATTATAACAAAAATTTTTAAATTAAATAAATTCATTTTATTTAATTTTTTTGTAAAGTAAATCTACATTTAGTAACTTTTCAAATCTTCTAATTCAGTTTATTAAACTTAAATTTTAACATTCGTTAAATTAGAACGGTGACAACGTGTAGTTATATAATAGAGAGTAAGTCAATAGACGCCCATAGTCTAAAAATTGTGCGTCCTGACATTTTACTTTGTTTTGTTCTTTATATGCGCCACAAATAAAAATAAAAATTTTAACATTTGACTTGTACAATGTCAAAAAAGACAATAAATATAAACGAAAAACAAGATGTGAAAACAAATGTTAACACAGAGATTTATAAAATATAATTTGACAAATAAAATGAGACTTGAAATTTGATAAACAAAATGGTATTTATAAAATAAAATCAATGATGTAGCGGATTGATTTTGAAAAACCGCAATTTCATGGGCTAATTTAAACCTAAAAAGCAAAATATGGTAAATAAATCAAATTAAATATATAAAAAAGTTTGTTAGCCTTAGCAATTATTACCTATATCTAAAACAATTACAAAAAAAAAAGTCATAAGAAACAGATGAGCCAAGTTATATTTAATTAAAGTATAAAGAAGTTTATAAATTCCAAAATATTCATAATTTAAAATATATAACAAAAGAATATGACGAAAATATTGGATCATTAATCATTTATTTTTTATTTTAAGCATTTCCTATCACAACCAAATTAAATAAAATATTGCCCGTCTGCCGGTTTGAGATAGCAAAAGAATAGTTCAATGCTCCATCAATGTAAAATATATTTTAAAACCAATGAATTCTTTAAAAATTATAAAATTAATTAATGAACGCACACCATCTAAAAACTGTTTTAGTTTTTTTCTGAAAATTTTTTAAACATAGCAAACTCACAATATTTGTTATTATGGTCTTATAATATGAAAATGTAAAAACTATTACAATGCTCTATTGATAATATTTCAAAAATTTCCAAAATACTTATAAATGTAATTTAACATTATTATAAGTAATTGAACTAAAAATAATTTTAAAAATAATCTTGTTAATTAAAACCTAGGCAATTTTAAAATAATTTGCCAGTGACGTGAGATGTCGGCAGATTCAGGCCGGTTGTAAAGGGTTGGCGGCGGCATTCAAGAAAAGGTGGAAGGCGTTAATGGCTGCTGTTCGCGGAGAATATTTTTTTCGCCTAGCAATTTGCAAAAACGTCGCTATTAACGGATCGTCTGGGTTGTCGTTCCTGAGAGTTATTGAAGCAATTAAGTTATTCGCATTCCAACAGACACTAATGGCTGCTGTTCGCGGAGAATATTTTTTTCGCCTAGCAATTTGCAAAAACGTCGCTATTAACGGATCGTTTGGGTTGTCGTTCCTGAGAGTTATTGAAGCAATTAAGTTATTCGCATTCCAACAGACACTAATGGCTGCTGTTCGCGGAGAATATTTTTTTCGCCTAGCAATTTGCAAAAACGTCGCTATTAACGGATCGTTTGGGTTGTCGTTCCTGAGAGTTATTGAAGCAATTAAGTTATTCGCATTCCAACAGACACTAATGGCTGCTGTTCGCGGAGAATATTTTTTTCGCCTAGCAATTTGCAAAAACGTCGCTATTAACTGATCGTTTAGGTTGTCTTTCCAGAGAGAGAGTTATTGAAGCAATTTGGATAATTGTTGTAAATAATAATATATCTGTTATTGCTGTTCATGAAAAGAACACAGAATTGTATATTTGATTAAGTGAAACATTGTTGACTAATAAAAACTTTAAAGATTAAATGACTGATCGTTATAATGTTTTATAACTTAAAAATGAGCACAGAAATAAAAGACTGGCAAAGAGAGGTTCAGTTGATTGCTTTATACCGTATTCACGAATAAAAATACAAAATTTATTTATTTGAATGAATGGAAGAAATGATTGATTTTAAAATTTTGATACTCTCAAAAATTGGGTTTATATTTTTTGTTTTATCAATTTATTTTTTTGTAACACTTGAATTTTTAACTAAAAATTTAAGGGTTAATAATTTTTTCTAAATTGACTTTATTATTTTATTTTATTTGTTTGGAATTTATCCATTTTTAACGCTAGGAATAATAGATTATTAAATAGTACTTTCGATATGCGCAATTACGGAAGAGAATAAATATTAAAATATTAATGGTTTTGCCATAGTCTATTTCTCAATCGTTTTAGTAAGAGCTTTTTCCATTAATATGTAGCCTCAACGCACAGGCATGAAACACCCTCTTTTCTTGCATGTTCGGAGGCTTTACATAATTATTTCCATCAAAAACTTATTAAACATTTGACAATGTAATTAATAACAAATTTTTGAGCTTTCCGCATGTTTAACCTGTTGCATTTAAAAGCAACTGTTTTTAGACGAATTAAGCTTTTTGTTTATTAAAATTATTACATCTTACTTAGCCTTTTGAATAAAACAGAGTAATTTTAAATTACCACGTTTTTCAATAGTTTATTTATTGATATTTGGATAATTTTCCATCAAATATATTTTTATGTATAAATAAATGCTCCAATTATTATTTCATTATTAATTTTATTGAGATCTTATGGCGAGGAGATCTTTAGTTGTTAACAATTTGTGCGCTGCAGTATTTTTCATTTTATAGGCATATTATTTATTGAATATAAATTTTTGTTTACTGTTTATTATGCCTATGTATTTGTGAATTGACATTAGTCAACTTGAATAAAATTTAGTATAATTAAAAAATGATAAAAAGTTGATTAGTCCCTTAATCATTTGTTGTAATTTTGGTTTTGATATATTTTTTACTGATCTTTCTTTTGCTGGGTTTTGAAAGACAGATTTCCACTTTTAAAATCAATACATTACTCTTAATTTTGTCATTTTGATAAATTTAAGATTTTTTTAGTGTTTTGATTTAATCATTTAATAAATAATCACAATATATTTTAGAATATTTGTTCACGAAATGAATTCATAAAAATAGCTTTTTCCATTTAAAGCTTTAGAAATTAGTATTGAATTTGCGGAAAAATAAATTGTGAAACATTTAAAAGGCCAGAAGCTGATAAATCTCTTTTGGATGTCTCTTTTCGATGATATTTTCAACTTAATGGATTCGAATATCATGGCGCCAACGGATTGAAATAAGAAACAAAACCTTAAAATTAATTTCCATGCCGATTTATCAAAAGTTTGACCTTTGTGTTAAACAGAAAATTATGAAGATAATAATTAAAATAATCTTTATGCCACAGCCTTATGAAAACCTTTACAAATCCCAATATTTAAAAAAAGAGAATGGAGTTCTAACCAAAAATAAATAATAGACGATCAAAATTTTGTAAAAGAATAATTTTTCTCTTATTTTATTTTGTCGCACAGAAAAAATTTATAAATAAACAAACAATTTAAACCTATTTGAATAAAACAATTTCAAACAAAAACAAACTCGAAATAAAGGAGGGGATATACTACTAGTATAAGAAAATTTTATAAAATGCAAGCTAAAGATATAAAATTGAGGAAAAGACTCGTAAAAATAAAGAAAACCAATGTAAGCTTAATGAGCGGCCGGCGAGTCTTATTTGATGTTCGGTTAAATCAATCGTAATTAAAGATAGTGTTAATTTAATAAATATTAATGCCCAAACTTAATACTCCTATTAATCAACTAAAATAAATACATATACATAATGTATTGAACTAAACAAAAGAAATCAATGCGCATGCAAATATAAAAATTTTATTAAAACCAAACCATACAACCTAAATAATCTATAAGACAATAAATATCTTTGCAATTAATAAACATAACTCAAAATATAACATACCGTATTTCCTCAAATAGAAGACCCGGGTCTTCTATTGTTCAACCCCTCTCCAAAGGGGTCTTCTATTAGGGGGGGGGGTCTTCTAATTGAGGGGGGTCTTCTATTTGGAGGAAATACGGTAAGTATCAAGAGAGGATATCCTGTGAGAAATTTTCTACTTTTTTAAAATAATAATACGCAAGATTTAAATTTATTAAAAAGAAACAAACACGATAAAAAATATTAAACTCAGGTGCATTCAGTATTTTGTAAATTAAACAAATTGTTTTTCTAATTTAAAAAATCAAACATTGTTTCCCTGCCAGCTGAACATGACCAGCGGGTGGGCCAAAATTACGGGTTTCAGTTGGTTCGCTCCAGGCGAGCGTGGCAAGGGGGGGGGGGCGCATTCGTCGCGAACACAAAGACGTCTCCGACTTTTGGCCGCAGAAGTCATCGAAAAATATATAAAAAATGAAATAAAATCAGCCAGAGGACAACTATTCTCAACTTTTTGCATCATAAATGTCACGATCCCGCGATTTAAACCAAAAAACATTAACCTAAGAAAACACCTATAATAAAAAATAAAATAATAATTTAAAACAAGCTAATACTGAAAATAAATAAACTTTATCTTTGTTTATCAAACGTTTTAGAATTTTGATTATAAAAATATTTTCAAAAACTTTGTGGAAAAACAACAAATTAAAAATGTAAAACTAAATGTAAGCTAAGGTTAAATTCTTCTTCAGCGTACGTAAGTTTAATCCGGAATGGCGCCAATCTACGGGTTGCGACTATCAGAGTGCGTTGTGTGCAGTTGAATACGTATAACAGACAGCATTTTAGCCACCCTTAGCCTTTAAATTAAAAAAGTTAACAAAAAACATTTTTTTCACTAATTTAAAATGTAATACAACTGCGTAAATTTACATCACTTTTTTTGACTCATTTAAAAATCATTATGAATTTGCTTCTACTTATATATCAGGCATATAAGTTATCGAAAATATACAAAGTTTTGTTGGAAGCGTTAAATCGAACATTAATTATTTTAATGGCACGAAAAATTGATTTAGCACAAGCTGATAAACAAACGTTTATATTTTTCAAATGATGATTTGCCAAATTAATCATTACGAGGATTGGATACTAGAGCTTTAGCTGTCGCGACTGGCGCGAAAAAGCCTTTATTAAAATCGAAAAACAATAACAAAACTAAAAAACTAAAATAAACTTATAAAAAATTTATATTATAATAAATTAAAAATCCTAACCAAAATTAACTAAAATAAATAATTTAAAAGAAGAGTGCTAAAGACAAACTTTACGAAAATGTGATACAAATAAATTGGGATGTGGGGAAATGGAAGAAAAGCCAACAAAAGGAAAAACCAATAAAATAGCCGACGGCAAATCGTGAAACGTACAATAAAAGGATGTTTATCCAAAATTCGCAAAGTTTAAAAATGGGAAAATCTATTAAGAGAAATGAATAAAGACGGAAATTTTATAATATAACGAGAAATGTAATTAAATTGGCCAAAATTTGGCCAAATAATAATAATGTGGACCACCCAATAAGCTAGCCTCCCTCCCACTATTTAAGGCATGCTTCTCGTCACTCTCGTCACCTTTTGGATCACTACCACAATCAGCTCTATCTTCATCGGAACGACAACCCACTCTGCTTCTTCAACAAAATCCGGCCTCGAACAAAGAAGAATCCCTCGATCCCTTTAATCCACCATTTCTATTGTCTCCGATTTCTCGGCAATAAATTGCTAAGCTTGATTGGTGTCCAATTGGTCGAGAAAAGCCGTTATCCGAACCCCCCAATTTGAATACAATTTCTTGCTGCATCCTTGATTGCAACATTTGGTGCCACGACCCGGGAATCGGAACTCCAACGGCTCCTTGTGCTATCAACAAAAAAAACCAACAACTTCTGATCACAAATTGATCAACAACAAACTACAAAAAAGGAAAACCGGTCATCCTCTTCAAGCAGCATCAGCACAGCCANAAAAAAAACCAACAACTTCTGATCACAAATTGATCAACAACAAACTACAAAAAAGGAAAACCGGTCATCCTCTTCAAGCAGCATCAGCACAGCCACTTCATCTCACGTCAGAAGAAAAAAGTGARAAATCACACTAAAACTGGCACAGCCAGGGAAACCAAAAGAAATCAAATTTTTYACTTAAGTGAACAAGGCCAAATYGGCAGACGCGGAAGYAAAACCGGGGAGAAAACCCCCWGCAAAACGACGGGCCACGTCAACTTTGAACGAGCCAACAACTCCCCTGCCGAATCCGAACCCTGAAGGGACAACTCCGAATAAAAAGCCGAAATCGCTCACTGCTCCGGCCAAATCGCAATTGCCGTCGGCGGACATCGAAGAGATACAACAATACTTCAAAGCCGAGGAACAAAAGGCTGCCAAAAAACAATTGGACCAGGCCATCAAAGCTGTAACAACGGTCATTAAGGACAACCGAATAACAGATCTAAAAACCTACAATAACGCCCTTTGTTTGATTAAGGACGACGATAGTACGCAACTGCTGAAAGATTTCTTGGACAATTTCCAACCAGCCACCGACGTTTCAATTCTTGAAGAATTGGAAGCAGTTCAGACAAAGGAGCAACAGCTGTTCGAAGCAGCTCTGTCTCATCACCAAAAGGACCTTCAAAAGAAGATTCACGTCCTTGACACGCGCACCAACGCTGTAACCATCGCCGTGACAAAAGCACAGCGTGCGTCTGTTTTCAATCAGAGGCTCATCAGACAAATACAATCATTGATCGAATCACCTGCCCGACTAAACACACGAGCTGGTGTGGAAACATTGCGCATTCATTTTGAAACATTGTCAAACAATTACCAACATTCTGATAGGTTCATAATAGGCCTCCAAAGGACCAACAAATCCATTCGCAAATTGTTTGATTTGTCGACTTCAGACTTACCCGAAACCAAACCTAAAACAGAAACTATTGTGCTTGACGAAACCCCATCTACTTCTAAATTTTGATTTAACCCGATTTGTTCGAAGACGATCAGATACCACTTGTGTTGATTGTTGATAAATAAACGAAGGCGATCAGATACCACTTGTGTTGATTGTTGATAAATAAACGAAGGCGATCAGATACCACCTGTGTTAATTGTTGATAAATAAAAGTTTAATCCAAACGGTCAGACTTTAATAAAGAACACTGGATCCTAACAAAAAGGACAAACAAACACAAACCGAAAAAGAAACATTCAAAAGATCGATTGCGACAGTCAACCCCACAAACAACCAAGCTAATAGTTCATTGACGTCTTCAAAAAGAATAGCACTTTACGTCGAATTAAGCAGAATAGGAACACGTGCAGAAAAAATTCGAGAAATTTTACATCCGAGGCAATAAATAAAATTATTTTTCAACAAATTTTTAAATAATTATTATTTATTGTTTTCGCAAGAAAACAAACCAAATTCGCCAAACTGTGCCGACCAAGAACACCCTTATCGGCCCCCGAACACACAGAACCCATCCCAGAGGACAATTTTGAAAACCCATTCGACGAATTAGAGGGAATTCAGATAATCCCCGAACCGTTACACCCGGAAGAACGTTTAAACCCAGCTGATCTAGAAGATCAAAATTCTGAGATCCAACAATATTTTTTGCGCAACAACAGCACCCAAACAAACATAGGATCTCTTATCCTAACTGAATTTCAATTTGGGGGTGAATATATCCCAGAAGTCAAACCTTTCGAGAGAGTACCGGGAAAATTTAAATTCTCGCTAACCATTACAACCTTTGTCCTTCCCTTCAGAGAACAAGTAGACAGCCAAATTCATTTATATTCCACCTTCATTGCCGATAGGGTCACCCAAAAGATACTTGGGGACTTCATACACTCAGTGGACGGAAACATCCAAGAATCAATTATCGGTATCGACCGGCAATTAAAATTAACAAACTTTCTCGTTCGCATAGAAAAATCAATTAAGAAACAAATCAATCTTAAGTGGGAACCCTTGAGTACCACTCCAATCCTTATATTAACTAAACACGAAAGAATCTTCTAAGGAAAAAACCCAAACCAAAAATTATTTAAAATAAAGAAAAATTAAATTAACTAATTTACAAACAATGTCAGGACCTGTTCGTTCCAAAATACCAAACTGGCTTCGGAGTATAAAAAAGAATATTGAAATATCTAACAAAAATTTTGATAATAATGAATATGAATATGACAAACACGACATAAAGGATTGTACCAGAGTTTTTGAACTCACTAAACATGAAATTAAAAAATTAGAAATTGCTTATGATAATTTACTTAATCTTGATAAAAAATGGAAGGATTTTATAAAAACTCTTGAAGGGGAAGAAAAAGCTGCAGAAAGAAAAATCAGAGATATATAYATACAAAAACATAATTTTACTAAAATAATGGAAGAAGCGGCCGAAACAATTGATCTTCTGAAAGCAATTAATTTGGAGGTAAAAAAGTTTATTAAAAAATCCGATCAAAGTCAACCTCACCCCTCAGAGCAAGATTCAGAAGGAGAAGATCGAGCGTCAGACGAAGAAGAAATAGAGGAGGAAGATTTAAAGGAATCAGATGAAAGAAGCAATGAAACAAGATCATCTGATTTAAGGACTAGTGATAATCAAACTTCAATTGTGTACAATAGAAAACTGAAAATAAATCTTCCCCCACAAAATCTAACCCACTTTAATGGGACCTACTCCAATTGGTTACCTTTTTGGGATGACTTCAAAAGCTCCGTTCACGATGATCAATATTTAGAAAATATTCAAAAATTTAAATATTTAAAGGGAATTCTGCATGATGAACCCTACCGAATCATTTCACCCTACCCGCTTACGAATCAAAATTATCCGATTGTCATTGAATTATTGAGAAAACGTTATGGGAATAACGCCATCTTAAGAGAAAATTTACATAATGAATTGAGAAATCTACGCAAATCAACTGAATCAATTTCAGACCTGAGAAAACTCATAATTCTTGTAAATCGAATAATATTACAATTAAAAACATTTGGGGTCAAATTTTGCAATTTTTGCGAAAAGAACAACCATTACTCCAAAGAATGTAAATCATTCCCAGACGTCGAAACTCGAAATGTWCGTAGACGAGAATTGAAATTATGTCTAAATTGCTTGAAAAARGGGCATGACGTGAAAGAATGCCAGTCAAAATACTCCTGTTATCATTGCCAAGGCAAACATAATTCTCTCTTGTGTATGAAGAGATCAAAGAATTATTCAACGGATCAAAACCCACGACTTCTCGTACTAGTACTAATGTCATCAAAGAAGATGTCATCCATACCAAAACTTTTATAAATCGAGAAGATAATCCAAAGCAGGAAGTGGAAGAAATATTAATGACAATTGAGGCTCCTGTTTCTAATTTAAATGAAAACAATGAGTACACTTCAGTCATTTTATTTGACAATGGCTCACAAAAAAGCTATATTACTAACGAATTTGCTGATAAACTCTGCCTTCCCACCTTACATCAYAAAACATTAGCAATCTCAACCTTTAATCAAACAGATTCAAAAATTGTACAAAGCAGAGTTGTCCAACTTGGAGTTAAAACCACAAAAGGAGGAATTGAAATAATTACGCTCCAAACAATTGAGAAAATAACAGACATAGCAACTGTTCATTTACAAAAATCCATAAACGCAGAGGGCCGAAAAATTGTGGTTGGAATGAAAAACCCACACATTTTAATTGGCATTGATTATTATTGGCAGTTTATGTTGCCCGAAACAAAAATAAAACCATTATCCTCAGGCTTCTATAGAATTAGTACAAAAATTGGCGACATTTGCTCAGGAAAAGGGATAGTCGAAGTAACTAAAACAAATTTAATTGCCATCAAAAAACAAGAAAAGGAAGATTTAAACAAAACCATCCAACATTTTTGGAATTTAGAAAGCATACTCGATTCTCCGACACTAAGTGACGAAGATGCTGCAATTTTACATTTTAATAAAACTGTAAAATTTGAACAAAACCGATACATWGTCAGATGGCCTTTCAAACAAGAATACCCACAATTTCCAACCRATTATGGCTTATGCATTGGACGYCTTCGAGGCGTAATTAAACAATTAATAAAAAACAAAAACCTCCAAAAATATGATGACATTTTGGAAGATCAACTAGCCTCCAAGGTAAATGAAATTGTCCCATTTGAGTCCAACCAGTTGACTCACTATTTACCACATCACCCGGTCATAAAAGAAAGTTCAGCCACAACTAAAATTCGCCCAGTATATGACGCTTCTGCAAAAATAAAAGGAAATAGTTCCTTAAATGAGGAGATTTACTCTGGCCCTAAGAAAATTCCGAAAAAATTTTAACAACCCGTTGCTTACTTGAGAGCTAATCTCATAAATTAGAATCTTGATAAAAGTAAATTAAAGCAAAAAACCCTGAAATTAAACCAAAAGGTCATTAATTAATGAAAGAATAGCAAAATACCTTAAAAGGATCGATAAAAGAAAATAAAAATGGCGTCTTTGGAAAGACTCCAGGTAATTTTCAATCATTCTTTTCCAACCCTCCATCCTTATCCCAAACAGCCCACTTTAGGGCTAAATTCTCCGTCTACAATGCCGCGTCTGACCTATTGCTCGCCCGAACGTCGGCCATATGTTTCGACCACCGCTATTGGACTTCCGGCTGAAATTAAACTCTATAATTATAATTGAAAAAATTATATTAAAATAAAACAATAGCGTCAGCTCATTYTTCCTCTAAATCGCTGATAAAATTTGCTTTTAAAATAATCTATTTATATTTGAAACTTTGAAGTTGGTAAATAAATATTATAAAGGTTTATAAAAATGTTTAAAAATTTTTTCATAATATTTATTCTTTCTTAATTATTTCATTCAATTATAAATTAAGCATTTAATAACTAAAAAATAAATATTGGAGCATGCTAATGGTTATCATTAAAGACAAAGCTCTCATTCGGAATAGAGAAGAAATTGCGCAACATATATTTTTAGTATACTTCAAACCTAAAAGTTTTTTTAACAAATAAATTATAAACCATTAATGTGAACAAAATAAAATAAAGAAAAGCAATAAAAGCTAAAAAAACAATTTTTGGCAAATATATTACTTTTTATTTGCGTTTAAAAATGAGATATTGTAAGGTTTTGAGTGTTACGCTGGTTGGAAGCGAACGGTTAAAACGCCTATGGCGGGGGCAAAAGATCATCCATAAAGAAAACGGCAAATGGGACACCCCGGTAGCTTAGTTGGAAGAGCTGCCCACGAATTGGGTGGAGGAGGTTGGTTCGAGTCCCACCCGGGGCTACATTTTGCCTACCTATTCTCTAGTAGCACCGGATGGTTGCCCAACCGTCGCCAGCGAAGCGATCGATGTGAGATCGATCGATGGACCGAGGGCACATTTTATGGATATTCAAAGTTTCTTTTTGGTTTACGAGAACCCATATTCACGTTCATAGGTACCARATGTGTTCTTCAACGTTCATCTAATTGTAAAGTCAAGTTTAATTTAATTTTTGAATAGTTGCGACAAATTATTTTACATTTATACACATTTAATTAGTTAAATACTTCTGAATAAAGAAAAAAAAATCATTACAAAAAAATATATAATTGAAACTTTAAATGTGATTTATACAATCGAATTTTATTATACTTTTTGTATTTTTAAAATAATTAAAAAATCAATTAACGTACACGACTAGAAAAAGAAAACACCTCACATCGGCCAAATATATCGAACAAAATTTATTAGCTGCATACTACTGTAAAAAAAATTTGATTTTTCTTTAATTCACTGAATACAACCAAAATAATGAAATAGCGTTTATTAAATGCATCTGAACGAGAGTTGCTAGTAATCCCGACCAACGAATTTCGCGACGAGAAAAGTTGGGAAAACATTTTAAGGAAAAAA
>MEIZ01000055.1:406500-426005 GCA_001723225.1 Globodera ellingtonae
AATTAATTTTAAAAAAATATTAAAATAAAAAAATAACAATCGCAACATTATTAGAATTACTAATTCTAGTCATCTCGTAATGCAATCCGGTCTGAAAAAAAACTCAAATTTTATACTCAAGTTTTGTATATTTAAAGTTTTAACAATTCTTCAATATGAACTTTTCGTTTGAGCCAGCATAAAAAATTTGATTCTCAAAACATTCGATTAAGAGAGAAGGGCGAGATACTTTCAAATATTTGTTAATCTAAAGGAAAAACAGCTGAACAACTAAAAAGTACAAATAATGAATGCAAAGCTAACAAGGTGAAGTGCCACCTTTATATATATAAATTGTTAATTATATGCCATTTTTACCCAATTTGGAGAGATTTTTAGGGACGATGGAACAAAGAAACACTGTCCAATTTTGTATGCAGCCCTCGCGTCAAATGCATTCCTGTCAGAGAAACGATTTGCATTGATTTTATGACAAATAAAATAGTAGGTGTTAATACAAAAGGTTTAATTTTTTTTAATATTCACAATTAWCGAAACAAATAATTAATTATTCACGTAAATATAAATAATATATTCTGACCTTGCTCGTAGAACTCGTTCAAATACATATGATTAATTTAAATACTGTTTTTTTTTTATTAAAACATTCAAAAAGAGTTAATATTAAATACATAATTAAAAGTGCCATTGCTGTAAAAAATTGTTATAAACTATTAAAATTTTATTTAAATAAAGATGAAAAAAGTAAAGAATATATATGCGGTATTTGAACGCATTGTCAACACAACGCAGTTTTCGCGTGATAACAATCTATAAAAAAATTATTATCATTTCATTTATAAATATAGTGAAATAACAACCAAAAAATAACTACAATTTAAAACAATGGAATATGCTTAAGTAATTACATAGTGAGCTTGAATCGATTTATATTTTACATGATGGAGTTTTATGTTAGCCAGTTAGTTTAAGTTTTTTAAATTATGTGACTACATTTATTATTATAATGTATGAAAAATTAATGGTAATTCATTTATTTTACTTTATAAAAATAATAATCTAATATAGCAAACATGCAGCCTTCCACCATAAATGTTCTTTTAAATTTGATTTTATCAAATAGTTTTAATATGGAGCACAAACCCATGTCGCCCTTTTTTTAATTTTCCCGTAACTCGCAGATTTTTAGAGCTTGAATTTTAAGATTTTGACTTTTGAAGCTACCTTAATAATTATCTTTTAATTTGATTTAAATTCATAATCTTAAGTTTTGATTTTTTATTGACATACTTGTAAACAATATTATTAAAGATTTGAAAGTTATTTGGGATTCTATATATTAATTTTTTTGAAGAAATATTAACTTTTAATATATATTATTTTTCTTTTCTTTTGCTTTTTAGACTTAAGAATATAATCAGTTAAAAATTTATTTAAAATGCTCTATGAACAACTTTGTGTGTTGGGTAATTAAACCTAGGGTTGGTTTTAGTTGCTTGCAAGTGATGGTTCATTTTTAAATTTGTGCTACTAATCTATTTAAAAAATGTATTAATGTTGCTTGCTATAAATTTTGCTTATATTTAATTATATATCTGCTGTTTTTATTTTTAAATATAAGTTTAAAATGATAATGTATTTTAAGTTTTTTTTAAAGCTTCAAAAATTTTTTTTAAACTAGATATACTTAACATTTTGATTAAAAAAATGCAGTTTAATATTTAAAAGGATTTTTGGTACATATTATAATAATTTATATATTCAGCTTATCTTTTATTTTGCAAACAGCTTCAAATGATGGAGTTGTTTTATCGGCATTTTTAATATATAGTGGTTAAATTARTCATATAATTTTTTAACTTTATAATCCTTGCAGCAAAAATACATCTATTATTATAAAAGACATTTTTAATGAACCAAATAACTTAAAAGACTAGTTAATCATTATTAAATATTTTTATCCAAAATAAAATTTGCGGTTAAAAGCATAATATGATTGGTTTGGCGCTTCTACAAAAAAGAGTTCTAAACAACCGATCGTGACGATGATGATAACGCTTTAAAATAAAAGATAATTTAAATAGCATTATTAAATATGTCTATAAATTTACATGTTAAATTTTTTCAAAAATACGAACTATTAAAAAAGAAGCAATTAAAACCTTTCAAATTGTTTGAAAATGCAAAAAATTAAAATATACAAAAGTTTATAAATTAGAAAGTGCTAAAAATGTCAAAATCTTATATAAAATATTAAGTCAAACAAAAACATAAAAGACGAAAGGTTGCGGCTACGGTAAAAAAATAATATTAAAAAGATACAACGAATTAAGCCCCTTTAACATGTAAGTACCTAACAAAAAACTTTATAAGTTGATAAAATGTCTTTTATTAAGTATTCAGGGGCGTAAGCCCTCCATTTTGCACGATTTCGAAGTCCGGACCGAAACACAAACAATTTTTCGAAAATTCCTATTTAAAAAATCAATTTTGGCCTCAAAATCATTAAAAAGCTAAAACAATGAAAAACGTAATTCTCGAATTCATGCTTTCAATGAAGGCCAAATGTGGAGGGATGCCCATAAAAACTCGTATAAAGGGGCCGAAAAGATCTTTTGTGAATTTTTATTTTTTTACAGGAATTCACTGAATTAAAATTAATACAAAGTGGGCCAATCCTTATAAACTTGGAGATAAAATAGAGAAAAATTAAGAATATTTTTCGCTAGAGTTATTTTACAAATTTGAAAAATCCAAAAAGTTTTAGCCAATTCGCAAAAAAAACTTCAAAAATTGGGGGGCGGGGCTTTATTTTAGGGTGGGACTTTAATTCAGGGTGGAGCTCTATTATTCCCCCCCCCCAAAAGGGGGGCTATAATTTAGGGGGGGGGGGCTATTAGGAAATACGGTAATAAGATTTATTAAATTGCTTAAAATAGTAATTAGTTAAATAATATTAATAATGCTAAAAAATCATTACATCTCAATAACTCTTAAACAATAAATTGGTTTCATTGGATCAATTTTTAACAACAATTGTCACATCTATCAAAAAAAAATACAACGCTATGCTATTCTTAATTATGTAAAATCTACAATGATAAATAAATAGCATTAGCTTGTGAAAATTTTGTTCGATTTATTATCCAAATGTGCTTCAATTACCTTGGAATCTTGGCCGAAATTATGCAAAGGCAGCAAACATAAATGATTAAAATGACTAATTAAAGAYAATTTACTTTACAGCACACTTCCACTGAATAGAAAAAGAATGCAGAAAATGATAAAGTTTAGTTATTAATACAAACAGAAAACGTTTAATACAACAAAAGAAAATTTAAAACCCTTTATTTATTTAAAACAAAAAATTATTTGCCTATTATCGCGGTCAGAGCGAAAAAGAGCTAACACCATCATCAACAAGTAAATTTTCTTGAAACATTTGTCAAAATTACCAATTCGTTTAAATATCACGATATGATAACTATTACTTTAACATTTGACTTAACATCAGAAAAAAATTCAAGGATCTTAACATTCACTTTACTTAACTGCCTTTGCTGCAAAAGTAGTTGGTGAGACAGATCGGAAAAGATGTTTTTTAACGATAGCGTGGGCATGGCCAAGACGAGGCCTTATATTTTATTTAAATTTTATGAAAAGTTATGATTATGGTTAATAATAAATTTTTATAAAATATCAATATACAACTTTATGACATAAATGAAAATTTTATTTAAATGTTAAAAAAAGAGATAACCAATTAAGCGAAATGGAGCATAGTTAATTGAAATTAAATAATAGTGAAAGGGTCCGTAATTTTAACAAAAAATCTTCGAATAGATGACTGTTTTTTATTCAATTTAATAAAACATGTAATGAAACAATATGTTATACTCTTTATGGATAATAAAGAAAATCCCCACCAGCGGCCAAACTTAAAAATTCAACGATAATCAAAATATTTTCAAAATATCAATAAACTAGTTTAACTTGAAATTTGTTGTGAGAAACGGAACAGCAACTTTACATCATGGACAAAAGTGTTTTGCGAGCCCGCCCGCATATTGTGACAAGTAATTGTATGAAATGAAAAATCAGTCTCAGTCTTATTTAACTTACCGAATAAGAATTGATGCATCAATAAAATCTTATAACAATATTAGAAAAACATTTTTAATAATAAAAATGAAGGCAACACTGTTACAATTTGAATTTAATGATTCTAAAAAAACCAAATGTCATAATAATAAAACAAATAATCGAAATTATCATAAAGATTCAAATCGATAGAAAAAAATGATTTGTAAGCAAGAATAATATATTAAATATTGAAAAACATTAAACAATTAAATTTAAGTCATTTTTCACCAAAAATTACCTGAACAATAAGAAAAAGTAGCTTACAAATTAGCACGCAGGCCAGTGCGTGAGTCGGTGCAAATATTCATTTATTGTATAAAGTATTTTATTAAATAAATCAATATAATACTGTAGATTGATGATTATGGTTTCAATATAATAAATAAATTATATAAAAATATAAGACTTTAAGAAGAGTTTAACATTATTAAAATTTTATTTAATAAAAGTGTTTTCTTTAAAATTTACATATAATCTAATTAATAAAACTTATATTAAATGCAAAAGAACCGACGTTAAAAAAGATGAAGAAATTAAGTTAACCAATTGCGCTTTACAACATTGGCCATTACGCACAGCAAACGACTGAGAAAACGGACTTAGCCAACGATAATTACGGTCTTGATGTTGCTTGATCATCGGCCCTTTGTTTATTTTTTTAAAACTAATGCAAATTTTCAGTAAAACAAAAACCTTAAAAAAAAAATTTTTTAGGAATAAAAGAAAAAATTTTAAAAATATAAAAACCTATATTCAAAAAAATTCATATGTTGGAATAACAATTTACATCAAAATTTGTGAATATCTACATTAAAAAATTATGAATAACTTATTAAATCATAAATGCAAAAGAATATTGTTTTATGTAATTGATTTTATATTATGCCAATAAGCAGGAACAATTAAATAAAAATAGGTTCATGGCATTCACAAAGATTAAATTGAATTTTTCAAGTTATCAATACAGAAAAAGAAGTTTAAACTCCAGAGCAATTGTAATGCCAAATATTAACTTATTAAAAAAATTAAAGATATTCAAAATAGTTTAAAAAAAGCAAAATAACGCGGTCCTGTAACATGTCGGCTCTTAACTCACGTCTAGCCATCGATAACTTGGCGCAAGAATATTAATAATAAAATTTATTGTTTGTTAATGCATATACTTGCAATGAGTTGAATTAATTTTTTAATTAATGATAAAACTAGTTAATTTAATAACAAAAAAATTTAAAAGCAACATTAACTATTAAAAATATATAATATAACCATAAATAATGTTAAGAGCACAAACAATGTTAATAAGTTTCTCAATAAAGAATAAGGGAGGGGGGAGACGGCAATTTATGCTTCAGTCATTTCTTCCATTTTGTTGAAACAATCAATTATTGCATTTTATATTTGTTGAATTGGGAGATAGGTATTTTTTGCCATTTTCAGGAATAATGTAATCCCGCGAATTTTTTAGGTGGCACACTATTTTGAGGTTTTGGAACTTTAAAGTGCCTATTTTTCCATTTTACGAAAAATGCTCGTTTTGCTAAAATTTTCATTCATTTTTTTTTGAATTCTGTGACTAAAAAATTTGTTGTCAGTTTTTTCAATGGTCTTGATTTTTAAAACTTTTATGCACCTTCTAAAATTAAGTTTTTTTTTTTATTGTATTTGTGTTGAGAATAAAAATTAACACTAAATCTCGCATGTTCAATACTGTTTTTTGGAATAGTATCTATTTTGATCATTTTAATGTACCAATTCACGTCAGCTTATTTATTAGAATAATTAATATGTATGTTAAACCAATATTTTTTTCACATGGACAAGCTTTTTACGCTCGGTTAGTTGAATGAGTTTTGGCTGGAAAATTTGCGAGCAATATTATTCATTGATTACAAGCTAACAATAGTGAGAAAGCACCAAAAATAAATATTTACTGTTATTTATGTAACAAACTGAATAAAAAAAAATTAATTTATATTCAAACATTGCACACTCTACCCCAGCTCGGACTATGAAAATTTATAAATTTTAAATTATAAAATGCATCCCCGCGACTCAAAAAAGGTGCAGAAGTAATGCAAATTAAACCCGCGACTCAAAAAAGGTGCAGAAGTAATGCAAATTAAACCCGCGACTCAAAAAAGGTGCAGAAGTAATGCAAATTAAAATCTGTTGCATTTAAATACGCAGTTCCGCAAGTGCGGTGAGGACCAACAAATTAAATAAATAAATATATGAAAATATTCATGAATTTTTTTGGCGAGAAGGATCAGCGAATTTCGTCATTTCTAGAACTGCGAGCGAGTTGAAAAAACAAATAACATATTTCACAAAGTTACAATAAATATCTTTATTGCTAAGAAATTTGTATTTTTAGAGTCTTTCGCAGATTCCTTTTGTTTAGTTTCATTTAAAGAAATATATTTAATTATTAAAATTATTTTCTTTAAATTTTGATAATACATATTTAATTATATTGATTAATTTAGAATTCATAAAAATATAATTTCATTACGTTCAATGAATACCAATTGTAATTATATTATTAAATTATTCTATTTAGTTATTTTTTTAAAGTTAACAAAGTCGCAAATTTATAAGTTTAAAGTTTTTAGGAGTGGCTTTCTCGTCATTTGCCCATCCGAGAATTTATTTAAGTATAGTTTACCTTTTATATTATTCACTAAACATTTATTATGTATCTTGGCATTTTATTAATTAGGCCGGTAACCAAATAAAAATCCAAGCGGAAAACAACACAGTAACGAGTTAGCAATTTTTTGTGCATGAGAGCTGATTATTTTGATTTTATTTGAAATCAACAGAGTGTTTTAAACATTTACTGAATTTGATTCATTCATGCGGCCAAAATTATGAATATCATTTTGTTTTAATTAAATATTATTTTAATAACATTTTATTTTATTCTTAACCTTTCTTTGAAATCGCTAAAACAATGAATAAAAGTATTGTTAAACAATCATCAGTAAATCTTTATACAGTTCATCAAATTTTCTTCTTACATTAAACTAATTAAAACCAAGTATTTTGTAATTAACAAAAAGAAAAACTAGTTCTTAAAATGTTGTAAGAAAATGATAATTTATTTTAAAATTATTAAGTTAATAATGCATAAAACAAKTATCTGAAMTGACGTTTGTTCAAAATAAAAAAGGTCGAGCTTAATGATTCAACTTWATTTYGATCCATTTGGCTTTTGAGATCGCGTTAAGACTCAAAACTACCCTTTAAAATAATAAATTTATTTTACAAACTAATATTTTTCTTAAAAATATTTTATATTTTAGTTTATGCAATTTTTTCTATAAATGTTAGAAATAATAACAATTTATAAATGCTAAAGTAAAACACTCTTCACACAACGACAACCTTGTGAAAACTATTATTTAAAAATTTTTTGTACATGCCAATGTCTTTATCACTTTGAATGCGAAAATTAATACATGCCAAGATCTTTTACATAATAACAAGAGCCCTAAACAAAATAATTTAGCCTCGCGCAAGCTAATATATTGAATACAAATAAAAAAATAATGCAAATAATCGGCAGAAAAATTATAGAAGATTATTTGCGACAAGTTGAGAAAAAATTACCTGAACCTTAATAAAATGTAAAATGAAACATTAAGATTTAAAATTATAAAATAAACTATCACAAAAAAACAAATAAATGAATGTATTGCTAAAAATTCAAATACCTAAAATTTAACTACCGGGAATTGTTATATTTTATTTTTGAAAAAATTATAATAAGAAGTACACTTTCAAATACCTGATCAAAAGTGGCGATTTGCCAACATTAAATGGTAAAGCATTTGCAATTTAGTGGAATTCGAAGTATAATAAAAAAAACTATAACTTAAAAAAATATATTGAAATTTTGAAAAAGTCAAAGACGCTAAATTATAACAACCAAAAATGCCACATTGACATAAAGCATRAAAACCTGTTTGTCAACACGAAGGTTCCTCTCACGGTTGTGGGGCAAAAGAACAGAGATCGCGTTAATACACAAAATTAACCTTAATGTAAAGTAAACATTTAAATTAAAAATTTAATTAGCTTTGAGCATAATTAATTATTAGCTATTACAAAAAAAAATGAATGAAAGTCAGAATCTGGGCATCGTATTCCCATCAAGAAGTTCATTGAAAACACAAATTATGTAGAACAAAACTATTTTAAACACCAATTTGGAATGGTAATTTTTGGTGGTGGTTGATGCCTATTCTAAAAACCCGTGGGTGATACATAGAATTCAATGAACTAAAGTCATTTAAAAGATTTATTGCATAATTTAGATGTCCGAACACTTAATTCGTTTCAGAAGAAATCGAGGATTTTTTGACAGAAAACGGAGCGCAGCATTAAAAATGTGCACGCCACTTGGAACGGAGAAGCCAAAAGATTTCAAGCATTTAAAAATCATAATTCTAAAATAAACATAAATAAATAAGCGTATTTTAATGAAAAACCACCGAATTTGCATATTAATTAAATATGAATGTTTATTAAGTAATTAAAATATTTGATCAAACAACTGAAAACTTTAAAATAAAAACTGAGTTGTCGCATCGCCACATATAATATTAAAAAGAAAACTTTCTACATTAGGTATTTCACTTTTATTAAATTACAGGATCAACATCCATCTTATTTATCGGCACTAACTTAAAGTGAAATCTAAAAAATTTGAATGACCTTCTTTAGCGAGGGTCATTTTGGCCGCTGCATTTTTAAAATTTTAATAATATCTTGTAATATACAAAACCAAAATAAAATAACTATAAATGTTGTTATAATCAGAAAATTTTAATTTTTATTAAATATGAATCGATTGTTTTTAATTGTTATTAATAATACACATTTAAATAATTTCTCTCTGGCGAAATCGAAGTTCACTTGTAGAACCCCAATTTAATAATCATTTTATCGATCATAATAGCGGGTATTTTAAGTCACGATTGTATTTTGTTGAATTTAAAAAATAAATTTCATTAAAAAAATTTGCGCAAAACTTATGTTACACCCTAAATAAAATCATTGTTTAAAATGTACTCAGATTATCCATGATATTTATGTAATAAATAAACAGAGCTTACATCAAACATTCGAGTAATACCAAAATATTTAAAGGTATTTGTTGTTTTGAATGAAAACAAAAAAACTGTCAAATGCATTTAACAATAAAAACGGTGTGATTTATTAATCAGATTAAAGTTAAAGATATGTTACTAAAAATAAAAAATTATTCAATTTTTTTAAAATCGTAATTGGTGAAAATAAAATAAAAATTAATTTTATATTGGAATACATAAGGACTATAACAATATTATTCAAATTTTATAACGTTTAATTCAAAGGTTGTAAAAGTTATTTGAAAACAATTTCATTTTGGAGGAATAGCAATCATTATTGTTTTGTGTACGATCAATTGGGCATGGCCAGATGAAAAAAAACGACGCTCCCCCGATCGCCGAAAAGGTGCATTGCTAAATATGATTTAATAATTTCTTTTTTATTCTTGAATAATTGAGAAGCAAAGCACCAAGGAAAACGAGGAAAGAAGGCCCGAAAAACCTCATAAAATAATATTGGATATTATAAAAATTGGATTCTTTTTTTGAAATTTAAACCAAAGTTAATGATACAGTTAAAATATAATGTTAATTTTTTTTTAAATGTAAGTAAAAAACAAACTACTCAAGTCCAATAACTTAGTGACAATTTAACATAAATAAATTCGAAATTCATATGGTTTATTTTTAAAGGTATTAACCAAATCATTACGCCAACTTATTAAGATATATTAACGTTACCTTCAATCATTTTTTTATAAATTAACACTAATTATAATTTTTGACGAATTTCATAACATGTTTCTTGGGGGTTTTTTTTAATATTTTAAGCTTTACTGGCAAAGATCGACTTTTTAGCTTCGCAGATGGCAGCATTGCAAAGAGGGTGAATCACAATAATCACAATTTTCTAACGATTTAGGTCTCGTTGTCGGCCCCCTTTTTTAGGGAGAGGGGACTGTTAAAGGTATTGCCAACACTGACTTTATTAAATTATTTATAAACATTATTAAAATTTGCCTATATTTATTTGGTATTTGAAGAAAGTCAGTGGCACGCTAAAACGTAATGTTTTAATCCTAAGTAACGGCCAAATTTAAATATCTAATGAATCACAGAAATGGACTATTATAGTATGATAACATGTATAATAGCTAATTCCAACAAACTGCTTAAAGCTATATCAATTCGCTTATAAGTTTTAACAATAAAAGATTCAATAATTTGGTTATTATCCAATTCGCCCGCCCGCCTTACAATAAATATCTTATTTTATGAGTATATAAACTCCCAATTAAAAAAATAATTTTTTTTTCAAAAAAGGTTCATATTAACAAGAAATTAAAAATTCTAGTATTGAAAAATAAATTTTAATCTGCTAATGATTCATTCAACAAATCGACCGAATTCATATCATTCCTTGCATAATATCAACAAAATTTTATACTCTTACAAGCATAAAACATTTAAAAAAAGTAAAAAAGGTTAAACAAATTAGAAACAAGATACTATTTTATTTTTTAATTAGTCTTTATAAATAAACGAAGATTTAATTTGATCAAGGAAACAAGATTTTTTTAAAATCATTATTAAAAATGAAAGTGGGAATTGCTGAATGTAAATTTTTAATCTGTGTTGCTGCTCAAATTGGTCGTGGTTTAAAATGAACAATTATAATGTCTAATTCTAAAGTTACAGATTTAATTTAACGCCACAGCCTGATGAATGTAGGATAACTGCAGCTAATTTGTAAAAAAGGTAATTTATGAATTTTGAAAGCCTACGTAAAGTTTTACTAATACCAAGAAATTTAATTATAAAAAATGATTATACTTAAATTTATCGACCTGCAACAAAAAACATTGTTTATGAAACAAAAACAGTAATAACTATTAATTAAGAAAATCGCTGCAATTTGCTGTATTCAATAAACAAAAAAGAGCCCATTATAATTTCCATTAATTTTTTAATTTGAAAGATTTACGAGTTCTAACCAATTTAAAAAGAAAAAATCTAACTATTTTTAATACGTTAGTTAAGAAATAAATTATTAATTTTGTTGTTTTATGACCTAAGTAGCTAACTGATTTATTAATATTTTGATAAACATAAAACTATTTGGACTTTAAGTACCCTGTTTAAATCTTTATTTATTAGGTCGTCTATTGATAAGTATATAAAGTCATCGCGATAATAGAAAAAAGGCCACAACAACCAGACTGACGTCTATTGTAATCCTAAAGCCAACTTCGACGTAAAAAGATTATTAATTCAAAATTAGTAAGAAGATCCATATTTTATATCGAAAAACCCATATTTTTGTACCATTTTTGTTCCTTTTAGGTCAGGAAAGCAAAAATGAATCTAACGATTGACTATGTTCTGAAATAATCTGAAGAGTGAATGCTTTCCGCGAATCATCGATTTTCCCTGGAGGGGAGGGGAGTGAAGCGGCAGCATCTTCTTCAATCATTCATTCATTTTCGTTCAACAATCAATTTGTCTGTCTAGTAATAAATTGAGTTAGGATTTTCTTTATTCATTTTCTTTAAAAACATCATCGAAATGGCTTACTAAATCCTAAAGACATTTAGATATACAAAATTGCTTTATATCGTGTTTTTTTAATTCGATTTACTGACGCACTGACTTTTCAATTTTGGCTCTTCAATTAAGCTTTTAAGTTTCAATCATTGGTGGATTGCAAAATAATTAATTAAAAACAACCAAAAAATCGTAATGCCAAATATTAAACAAAAATAGTAATTATAAAATATTTAATCAAATAATGAATTGCTAAAAGGAATTTAAGAAGACTGATATAAACACTGTATTTTTTGAGTTATGCTGTTTACAGATCCCACTAATAAACGTAAAATAAATTTCTATTCTTATTGTTTTTATAAACAGAAAGTAAGTCAAACCAATTTAAATATTCTATTAAATTTTATAAACTTTATTAAACTATGAATAATAAGTAGCAATAAAACTTTTTGAAATGAAAATAGATTTGTCGAAATAAAAAAATTATTGAATTGACTGTATTAAACTACGAGAAGCAGATTGAAAGCAGCAAAGTTATTGGAAATGTGCTCCGAACCGCGGTTGACCTACCGAATGCTAAGCTATAATTTTTAAAGTCAACGGAAAACTAAAAATAACAGATAAAATTTAAAAAACAAGATTTATTAATTGTACTTTTAGCGTCAAATTTGTAAAAATAATATACATAATACATCACTTTTTTGTTACTTTTATGTCTTCATTTTAAAAGCAGTTAAATAAGTAATCTAAAAACGTAAAGTTGTGAACTAAGGTAATCTTTTGTTACACATTTTTATTTATATATTTTTTTATAGTACTGTTTTGTAAAAAAAGATGAATTTACTGTAGGATTGATTAATTCTCGTGTACAACTATATCTGTGTTATTTTGTTAGCTTCCCTTGCAGATTATTTCAGCCATAGTTCATACATTTGTATCAACCATCAATTTAATTTAATAGTTTTAATTATTTAACAAGTATTTTGCCACACATATTAATGATAAAGTGTAGTAACGAAGAATTTTTAAGCACGCGTCGACATGAAATTATAACCAATTAAAACACCAAATGAGTAAAATATTTTATTAATTTATTTAAAAACCAAATTAAGCACGTGTCGACATCAAATTATAATCAATAACAAAATAGTTTATAGGAAATGATGTTTTGACACAAAGCAAATCTTTATTGCTCGGCGACTTTCTTCAATAAAAAAAATAATTTTATTTAAATATCAAAACAGATTACATTAGTCTTTAAATTATTAATAATATTTTGCTAATAAAAAAGTAAACATCAAGAGCAGGCAGAAAAAAGAATTATTGCAATATATTTTTACACACCTAAAAAATGGATTAACCAATAAGGATATAGCACGAAATAAAAATTGAACTTTGTATTTAATATTATTCTTAAATATATTAAAAGTAAAAAAAAACCCTAATTATATGCAAATATTATTAATCAATTGTTATTATTGTTTGAAGAGAAATGGTACCAGACCATAAACATGACATCTTTACTTCTTGAAAAAGGCAGAGAAAGATTGAGGTTGAATACACCAAGTGAACAAATATTATTAAAAAAAATTTTGATAATTTAATAAATTATTTTAAAATTAAATTATATCAATGCAAAGGCAATAATTAATCGATTCAAATAAACAAATATAATCAAAACACCACAAAAATTTATTTTTAATTAAATAAAAAATATGAAAATTCAATAGAGTTGTTCAGCGTGCAATGGAAACGGTAGCTGCATGGGCAACGAGTTAATTAAAATAATTTAAATACATTAAGCAAACGCTATGAAAATCTATATTAATTACCTACCATTTAAATGAACTCAGTTTTACGGCGTAACTTTTTAAAACGGTTCGAAAAAGACCGCATAAAGCAGCACTGAATGGATCACTGAAGGGAATTTTTTCCCGTTTTCCCCCGCTGTTGAAAAGTTCGATGATAATTGGAAGGACATTATCTTTGAAATTAGAAAAATAAATTGTTTACCAAGTAAAAACAAAGATTCCAGATAAATAAATCTCAAATTAATATTTACAATAAAGAAACTGAATGAAAGTTTTGAAGATAAAAATTTAGCGTAACTAGTAGCCAAATATTGTGACGAACTCAATTACTTGTATTGAATATATTTTAAAAGTAAGTGGTGAAGATAATTATGAAATGATTCGTTCAATTAACATAAATTACATAAACAAAACAATACAATTCTGATAAAATTAAAGTCAATCATTAAAAAATTTCAGTGTGTAAAGTGATGGGGATTTTTCTGGATTTCAGGGCTTTTTCAACCCTTTAATATTTAATCGACGAAAATATTGGGCTCTTCGGAGTAAATTCTTTGCGCAAAAAATAATTAAAATTAATAACTAAAGCCTAAGTGCATTATTTTCTCATAGAATTTATAAACTAAATGAAAAAGATTAAATAAAAGAAATATACAATTAGTGTTTAGTAAACGAGAGAATTTTATGCATAAATCGCCGATGCAGACGAAACAGCCACAAAATTAGCCTCGTGTGGACTATTCCATTCCTAATACATTTTAAAATTAATTAATTTGGTTTTGCGCATTTTCAAGAATAATATTATATATAAAAAAATATAGAAAACTATTAAAGCATGTTTAAAAACGAATTGCAAAATGTAAATAATTGTGAGTTCATAAAACACAATCAATAATTAGACAGTCGCACCGACAAAAATAATAATTATTATTTGCTTAATATAAAATACAATAAAGAACGTAAAATAATTGTCTAAAAATAAAATTTAATGTGCGTATATTGAAATAAGCTTAAATACAAATAGATTTTAATAAGAAGAGAAACCAAATATAAAGATTAAAAAATTATATAAAAAGGAATTATTCAAACGTGTACTAAAAAAGTTAAGTGCTTGAAAATAAACACAGATAAATAAAATACATTTAATTATCAAGTAAATATATACTTCAAAATAAAATTTATAAATGGATTATGGGGGGTACAATACAGGCAGAAACTGAAACCCGAGAGACTGTGGATAAAATAATTTCAAATAGTAAATTCATTTAATGTTCAACACTTTAAAAATAAAAAACAATTTAAAGTAAAAAATAACATTAAAAATATGATTTTTTGTCCATCCAATATCTATAAAAATTTGGAACTTCTAATAATACTAAAATTATAATTAATTTTTTATTGTATAACCAATAACTTATTAACTCCATAATGTAAACTAACAACTACAAATATACATTAATAAAGAAATTAGAAAACAAATTTTTAATGAATAAAATGCAGATATTTTCTTAGCTATTTAAAATATGTGAAAATTATTTTGTTTAAAAATAAATGAAGGAACATTTTTTCTATCAATATTATATAAAACATTAAGTTAATAAACCTAAACAAAATTATTTTTATAAATGCTATTTTATAACATTCAAAAGAAATTCATTAAACGGAACTAAACATACGATCAAAATTGTACTTTATTTAAAAAATTGGAAAAAAATACGAGAGTAGGACAAAAATATTAAAAAAAAAAAGATGAAAATGTTAAATAATAAAATTAGCGATAGTTTTAAAGTTACCTAAAACATATGAAAATACAAAATTACAACAAGTCAAAACCCCATTATTCATACAGTTAATTCAGATAAAATTACAAATAGAAAAAGGAACAATATAAAATTTCTATTATTATAATCAAAAGATTACGAGTACTTTTAGATTGTTGTAGATAAATATTGTGATTACGCTTAATAAGCCAAATTGAGTTGAAATTACATAATGCGATATTTGTTCCAGCAATCAATCTTCAAACGAATAGCTGCCTAGGTGACAGATTGCATTCAATAAATTTTGTTTTTTATAATTTGTTACATTAAAGTTTTTTTATAAAATTTTGTATCTAATCAAGTTGGGAAAAATATTTTAAATTTTCAAATTAAAGTGCTTTTTGAAAGCTTCTTAGGATATATGATGAAAATGATCATATTTTCATTATCGATGAACAAACATGTTGTGGTTAAAAAGCAAAATTATATCATTATATTTAAATTTTTATGTGTAAATAATATAAATTTGCATTTATAAAATTTTATTTTTTATATTGAATTTTGTGTAATCCAAATAGAGTGTTCAACATTTTTTATGCAACTTGTTGCTTTGTTAATTCTTGAGCTGTTGCTTTGTTTTAATATTATAAATTATTTCGAATTTTTTCCCGTTATGATTTAACCGCGAAAGTTTAATAAGGTATATAATTTTTCATCATTACATAATTACTCTCTTAGACATTTTAAATTTAGTTGGTTGCATTTTAATAGGTCTGAACAAAAGTTAGAGGAGGCGAGAAACGCCGACGACTATTATTACAATCGCTATATCTTTGTTGTAAACGACGATTAAGCGCTCTATGCGTCAATTGTTTACATTATATAAGTTTAGAAGTTTAAATATAATTTTTGACCATTTTTTTGTTGTTGTTTGAAAGCTCACAAAATATGAATTTATAATAAAAATAAGGCGTTTGAAGGTCAGTCTCAAAAAAATTTAAAAAAGATTTTTTAAAGAATTAAAGATTTTAGAATGATTTTTATTAGTTTTCTATTCGTTGAATGTAAGAGGAGAGTTGTAGTTTAAAAACATTGGCAAATCTTAATTTTTTTAAATAGTTTTGACAATAATTGTATTTCATTTGAATAGTTAATACATTTTTCTGATGCAATGGTTAACCGCTTACAAAATCACAAAGTTGCTAATTTCAATTATGTATTTTTTAAAATTAATGTAAATGTTATTCAAGAGCCTTCAATAACCAGAGGCATAAAAATGCCTCAGTCCAAGTTATTTGCCTTTTTTGTCAAAAATTTTTTCTAGTGCCACTGTACTACATTGATCATTTTATTGGGGATCATGATTAAGCGAGTGAACAAAAAAATTTAATAAAATCATTTTAAATTGTATGAAAAATACCTAATTTTTAAATGATAAAAAATAGTAAGAAACATTGAGGAAATACAATTTAAAAAATAAATAACATAAAGCTTTAACCCCCAGCATAAAGCTTTTATAAAGAATACGCACTTATCAGACACTAATAAGGCAATTAAAGATATAAATATACCTAACTGCTATTAACGAAGAATAAATACAATATTTTACATTGAATAAAAATCCAATAAAGATACCCGACCAACTTACATATTTCGACACCCTTTAATCGACATTAAACTTATAGAAATATTTTTAAAAAGCGTCCTATGATAATTTATTATAGAAAATTTTCGAATTAAAAGATGACGAATCGTATAACACAGAAATTGTAAATTAAAAGTAAAAAGATAATCATGCGCTGGTGTTTGAAATTCTGTGTGCAAAAGAGATGAGCTTAAATAAATAAACTTATTAACATATTGATCACTTTCAATAATCGGCTTAATTGAAAATAAATTTCAAAAAAATAACGAAGCAATACTTTCAACTAGGAACATAAAAAAATATCAAAAATATAATTAAAATGAATTTACACTTTGAAAGTTTCTAAAAAATTGAAAATCATAATTTTAAATAACTCAAGAATGAGCCATTTGAATCAAAAAAATTAACCGGTTGCCCATCAGAAAGGAATAGAGTAGACTGTGGAGCATTTACAATAGATCACCCACATTGATTAGAGACAATTAATTACATTGAAGCGAATGTTCAAAGGCAATCTTTAGACATAAATTAAAATTAAATTAATTTATTAAAAAGAAAAAATAAAACAGCTGAGCTTAATTTTTTATTACAGGATAGCACTTACAAAAGAAAATAATCAATTTAAATCTAATTAATATTAAATAAAAAAATAATGCCGAGTATAGGCAGTGTCGAAAATCATTGTTAATTAATAATTATTAAAATCAAACTATCATCTTCGTGTTTAGTTCCTTTTAAAAAAAATGCATCAATGAGTTCTCAAATTTACCATTCTAAAAACATTTAAGAAAAATAGTATGACTCTATTTGGTTGGCGGATTTTATTTTAAACGAACAAAAGTGAACATGAAGCATATAAATTATAAATTATTTTAAAATTAACATAAATCCCAGATTTAACTATAATACAAAACATGCTAAATATTATTTACGTAATTTAAAAAGTAAACTTAATGTACTAATATATTTATGTTGATTACATAAATATACAAATAAAATGTTATTATTTTAATCTAAACTATTTAGGTAAATAGTGCTAATTTTTCAATAATCTTCATTTAAAAGTCAAATAAAATGTATGTAATTCAGCAAAGTTAAAAAAAGGAACTAACGGTAAAACATTAAAAGAATATTATAATTATAGATTGCGCAATTCACTATCAGGATGGCAATCAAAATCGAATTGAACTCGAGAATGGTTAGTCATAACGAAAAGTGATGAGAAATATAAAAATGAAAAGTCTGATGGCCATAAATTTTTGACATAAAAACTACACGAAATTTTTGGCGGACTTTCATAAATGATGAAATAAAATCACCTCAAATAAGTGGTGGACAACGACGAATAAGCTTGTGAAAATACGCAAGTCAAAACATAAAAATTTAAAATTTAAACTATTTATTATACATGGACTTATTTTATGATAAACAAATACACATAATGTTTAAAATTTAAAAATAAATCAAAGGACGTTTTATGCATTAAAAATTGACAAGACAAGCAAATAAGAGGAAGCTGCTACACTAAATATATCTCTTTATTCGGTTAAAAACAGTAAATTCGATTTTTAAAAAAGGCAAAATTTTCAAAAATTGATTTTGTTGTTATTATAGAAAAAAGAAAATGTTTTTTTCCTTTCTCAGAATTAAAAAATCTTTTTAATTAATTAATGAATCACGTTAATAAACAAATTAAATAACATAATTATACTAGTTGGATTTCAGCCGTTCAGACAAAAACCTCTGCTGGACAACATAAAGTTTTAAAAATCAGTAAAACATCAAAAATAAAATATTATACCGCCAAAGCGCGCACCAAACCTCCTTCCAACAAACTAAACTACAATAAAATTCAACGCATTGCATCTAACAATATTTTTATATATAAATAATTTAATATTTTGCTTAAATACTTTGGTAGCTGAATAAATGCTTACAACTATGCTTTAGGGTTGAGACAAGAATTAGTAATAGTGTCAAGACAACAATTATCGAAAATATTAAATAAAACATGAACAATAAATTTTATTTTCAAGGTAATTAAAAAATATAACAAAATCCAAATGATTTTACTAATAAGCAAAAGAAATAAAACTTAAAACTTAAAAATTAATTAATTTAATTAAATAGTTCAGGTCTAAAATGTACAAAATTTAACAGATGCGCCGTTATCGACACAATTTTGTACTTTTTTGAACATTTTATTTTTTGAAGAAATAGTATGCTAAAAAGAGAGAGTCAGACGACGAGAGTAATTTGGTTATCAACGCACCCCATCTAATAATTTTACTTTTTTGAACATTTTATTTTTTGAAGAAATAGTGTGCTAAAAAGAGAGAGTCAGACGGTTAGAGTAATGGTCATCAACGCACCCCATCTAATAATTTTTTAGTTACTTTTGTGAACATTTTATTTTTTGAAGAAATAGTGTGCTAAAAAGAAAGAGTCAGACGGTTAGAGTAATGGTCATCAACGCACCCCATCTAATAATTTTTTAGTTACTTTT
>MEIZ01000055.1:426067-445973 GCA_001723225.1 Globodera ellingtonae
CTAAAACAATTTTTAGATGGGGTGCGTTGTCCAAATCACTCTCGCCGCCTGACTCTCTCTTTGCACACTATTTCTTCAAAAAATAAAATTTTCAGGAATTAAACTAAAACAATTTTTAGATGGGGTGCGTTGTCCAAATCACTCTCGCCGCCTGACGCTCTCTTTTTAGCACTCTATTTCTTCAAAAAACAAATTTTCAGAAATTACGCATTTGCTCTTACCTTGGGTAAAAAAAAATTACAAATTAATAATTATTAGATTTAAATTAAATTTTTTTTCTTGTTTTGTATTTTTTAAATATGTAGATAGACTGGCATTTATTTTATGTTATTTTCTTTATTGAGTTTTGAATCAATGAAGCTAGAATTTTTTGCTTGAAATCATTTAATGAAAAACATTATTATTTAGGGGCAGCATTCAGGTTTTAACCATTTTTGCGATATAATTTTTATTGATTTGGAGGTTTTTCTTATTGCTGGGATGGCGGGCATTCGTTCAAACAAATATTTTTATGGCCTTTTCGCGTCCGTGGGGCTCGAGGGCACGCAGGATGATCTGCTGGTTCTCCAACACGATTTTACGAGTTTTGCTTTATTTAACCTTTCCCATTAAATTAACTTAAATAGTATATACTACTATATTGATGTTTTGTTTAAATTATTTTTTTACACTCTCAATTTTTTATCGTTTCTTCCCGAGTTCACACATCATTCATCTAATCTTTTGTTAGAAAGGAAAAAGCTGGATTAACTTGAAAAAATAGATTAAAAAAACTATTGCCCCGGTATAAATTGTTAATCAATTTTTTTTTATCTTCATCTCTGTGATTATTTTTTACGTAACATTTCTTGAGTTTATAAGTAATTTAAATTATTATCTTATTGGAACTTGCTTTAATTTGCCTTTCAATTTAATTAAATTGCAACAATAACAATCATGTTTACATTGTAATTTAATTTAATAAATTGATGTAAACAATCTTTATTTGTCTTTACTTTACGTTATAATTTTTAATCTTTTTAGTTTGAAAATATAATTCAATTTCCGTTTTATTTAAATTTATTTTACAACAATTAATATAATATTATAATTTCGAAAATTTTAATTTGAATAAAGTAAATGTGAATAGAAATTTTAAGTTGCCTAATTTGCGCTTACAACTGCTTGTATGCACATTTATATGTTAGTTCAAATAATGCAACTCATTTTAAATTATCCGTATTTTATCAATGTCTGGCACATTTGGATATTTTGTCAGATTATGGATTAATGTGATTTTTAAGATAACGAATTAAATCGAAGTAACCTTTTAGAATCTTTATATTGTTAATTTATTTCCCAACGTAAGCAAATTCAAACGCAAATTTTTATCAATGTTTTTGCAGAGTGCTGGTTTAACCGATGCAATCCTGCACGTGCTATTTCAAGCGCCCTCAATTGGGCAGAAGTCTTAGCTGCTTTCTTCTGTGAATTTTTAATGCATTTGGACAATAAAATAAAATAATTGCATACAGATTTTAATTGTGTTTTTATATGAAAGCATATTTCGTAATTAAGGCGCAAACGTCGCTTGGCAGCACCTCACACTGGAATACGCCGAGATCTCATACCCTAGTCCCGGTTCACCGAATTATTTTACTAATCATAGATATTATTTTGTGTTATAAATGAGTGATAAAGTGTTAAACTTAAAAATCGAATTTACGACTTAATTTTACAATTTTGTGTGAATTCTATAATGCGATCTCCTTTGTAATTTTATTATTTTACCTCTTTTTTTGAAAATTTTCAAAAAATAAATTGAATTTTGTATTTTTTAATATTGTAAATGTGCCAATTTCGTAGCATTAATCTGAAGCTTATTTGGATAGGCATTCTTTAAAATGTTCTTATATAAAAAAAGTCATGTAGTTTAAACTCATGTATTATAATAAATTTTAGCTTTCATAWTTCATTAATCAAAATTTTGAGCTTTCTTCATTGAGAGATTATTATTTTGAATTATTTAATTATTATTTTATAGAATTTTTCAAATATACATGAAACAAGGTCAAAATTTGCTTTTTTTTCGTAATACTATTTATGCCAATCTCAAAACAAACAATTTAAAATTTTTTTAATAAATTTACTTTTACAAATTTTTTTAAATTGTTTTATTAATCAGAATTTTAATAAATTAAATTTTAAGTAGGTACTGTATATTGTCAACTAAGCTTAAGATCTTTTCTGTTCTAATTCGCTTACAGGTCCTTTTGAGCAGCTTAAAGACGCGTAAAAGCAGCCATTTGAATTGCTGCAGCGAGCGGTGGATGGAAAGAATGGCTGTAATCGATTATAAATTTTATATAGGTATACTTTTCCAACTTATATCTGGAGCAAAAAAAATGAACAGCAAACATAGCAATTGCAATGAACATTTCAATATTACTTATATCATGTTTACAAAAATCCATTGATCGTGGATCGTTTTTTTGCTAATTGTTTTATCTAGCAGTAGTCTCTTAATTTTAATAAAATTTTAAGAAGTCGAATTACAAGTACGAATCGTCTTGTGATTTGAAAACAATAAAAGAGAAGGTACGGTTCTATTGCAGTTTACACGACCATAAACAAATTACAAGGCCTTATTTCAATCCACCGCTCGCTGCATTAAAATATTAATCATTATTAAAATATATAAAAATGCTGTCACCATAAGACCAAAAAAATTCAAACAAAAGCTAAAATGCGTAAAACAAAAGTTATTGAAAATGATCCGACTTATAGCATGTTATTAATTTATATAAAATTTAAAATAAATAGAATTTGTCTTGGATACATGGATGCATCAAAAGCGTTTCCTGCAAATCGTTATTCAAAATGAAGAAGACAATAAAAAATCCTCGGACATGATTATAAAACAGGAAAAGGTTTGTATAATGTAATAATAATAGATTAAAAATCTAAATAATAATTTTATCGTTTATTTTATGTACCTGCAGACCCGGAAGATTAAAGTAAAATAAAAACAAGCCGGCTCTTTGTTAAAACCGAGTATACGGAGCATCAAATTTAGAAATAACAATTAAAAGCAGTCTTATTTAATGACTTGAAAAACTTTATATGTAATAAAAAGTAAACTGCATTGCGCATCGCCTTGGCACTATTATTTTATTTCGATCACAAAAAGTATAAATGATTAGAAATTATAATAAATTTGAATGAGAAATACTTGTTATGAGTGTTGATAAATTGTATATGTTATAACTCAATTGAACGAAACATTTAATTGACAATTAGACGATGAAACAAAAATAAATGGAATTAAACGCAAATCGGTAAATTAAAGAAAAATCAAATTCTAAATTTAACATTAATTTAAATATTTATTAATTCTAGAAATAATATTTCACTGAAAAATTAAATAAATAAATATTAATTAATAAAAAAATATTGAAATTATGAGAAGTTAAGATGTCCCAAGAAAATAGTTGCAATATAATACAATACGTTTATTTCAAGCAGGATGCTTAAAAATATTGCTTAAATAAAATAACTCAATATAAAGTGCATTTGGCCTACCAGCCAGAATGCCCAATTCCGAAAGTTGCCGAGAAAACAATTGGATAAGTCAGGAAATACCAGGTCTACTGTACTGTACGACGTCAGTTGGATATTCCGTCTGCAGGAGTCTTCTCGATCAAAGAACATCCAGTAGACCAGAAGTACTCAAAGAATATGAATGCTAGAAAGTAATGAATATATATTACATAGAAATTTAAATTAACATAATATAAAAATATAGGAACTTTTTTTTTTCTATAATCACAATCTTCAAGAAACAACAAATACGACTAACTGCCAAAATCTGAATAACGCTGAACTTATTAAGTGGCTTTTAATGCACGAACCTTTTGTCATTTAATGATTTGATTATAATGAAAGCGCTCAACATTGTTTACTTAGAAGATTAAAAGAAAGATATCAAAAAATATAGGACATTAAAATTTTTGGAAACATTAAAAAATAATACAAAACCTTGTTAGACAATATTGGATATTTCTTAAATTACCGAGTTTATGTTTTCAGCATTATTTCTGGTAGCAAGCTATGACTAAACGTAAATAGAACATGATATTGCTATCGGCAAAAATTAATAAAAGGATTTGACCAAGCAACAAAAAATTAAACGCATAAATTATAAAAAACAAAATTTATAAATTACTCGAGTGCTTTAAATATAAAATTTTAATAATATTAATAAAAACGTTTTATACAGTACTCAAAATAACGGCCATACATATTTAAATACACTCATATCATTTATAAAGATAAATCCAAAATTATCAAATAAACTTTGATAGATTACCTACAAAGTAGGGATAAAAATTAATTTATACAAATTCGACTTAGTAAAAAAATATAGTTTGTAACTCTATAACACAAAATTAATATTTGCCTATAAAAATATTTTTTGATGCGAATGCACAAAATTAGAATATCCATAAAAATAAAAACAAAAATATATACTTAAGAAACGAAATAAAAAAGAAAGAAAATGTAAAATCTCAGGTTCAAAATTTTGTTATTTATCAAAAACCCATAATTTTTGGATAAATCCAATGAAAAATTTTCATGTTTAATTCACAAAAAAACTGTTTTTTTGGAGGAAACAGAAATTATGTTTTAGTTTAGTTTTGCAGTATAACTAGTTAATAACTTTTAATATGAGTAATAATTTGGCTGCATGAATTAAGATATTTGTCATTTTTGTTTGATTTATTCAAATAATTTTATGCTGATACGCATTGATTTGAGAGGTGTTGGCATATATAAACATCCAATTATTGTTATATAAACACCCTGGCAAATAGGGGTAGTACCAATACTGTATAACAATGTGCGTTTTTCAACCAACTTTTAAAGTGTGATCGTAAAAGTGAACTGTCACAGCAATGTGGAACTTATTACTGATTAATCTGATTTAATTTGACAATCACTTATTACTTATTATTAATTTTGCAAAAAAAAACCGTTATTCTTAACTAATTTTGTCAGTTTTCCTGGTTAAAGGACCTACACTTCGTTTGGGTCCTCAAATTCAAGCTCTGGCGCTTCTTGGTTTCTTATTTAATTTTTGTGTTAATAAACTAATCAAGATTTTGCACATTTATAAAAACTTCCAGCATGCGGTACTTTTATTTTCTCGTTTTTTCATTTTTCTTATTATATATTTTGGTTTATAATCTAAGAAAAATAGATGTTTTTATCAGATTCTTCATTAAATTAGTCTAATCTGATACCTGAAGTTATTTATTTATTAAGTTGTCTTAATCTACACCGAAGATTTATTTGTTGAGTTTATTGTTTTTTGCGCATTGAACGTAGTTAGTCGTTTTTTAATGATATAGCATATAAATACATATTCTCTTTATAGAATAATAGATTTCATTTATTTAATGTGGTGTAATTATTTAACAACTTTTTATTAATAATTTTATTTATGATAAATTGTATAAAATACTCGCAGAACTCGGACACTAAGTTTATTAAACGTTGCTACCTACCAGCAGTTAATTATGTACACGATGTGTAATTGGTTCATTGTTCCGTGGACGTTCTCTTCTCTTGTGGGTGGAAACGCGAGCAGATGACGCTTACAATTAATTCCTTCCGTCTCTTCACGTATTTATATTTTTTAAAAGTTACAATTTGCATTATCTAGGAGTTGTTTCGTTAGATGCTCATCGAAAGTGATAAAATCATTTACCTAATTTTGGTATTTCTATGAAATAAATTTAAACTAGATTTAGCTTCTTAAAAATTTCTCATTGAGAGTACGGGGTATTGTGCGGTCGCATTTTTTCGACCAGCCGCGGGAGGAGAATTAAATAATTCAGAAACGTTGAAAAGATTAACAATGCTTTAATCGGATAGCCATTAAATTGGAAAAAATATGTTAGTTATGATTTTTTAAATAATAAAAAAATGTCGGCAATCAATACTTATTTACCACCCTAAGAGTACGCACGATTCGTTAGATCAATACTCAGTAGGGTAGAGCAAAAGCGGTTTTAAACCGGGGTTACCGGTTCTTTGTTTGACCGGTTTTGCGACCCCCGGTTTTTGGTTTCGGATGTTGGCCGACACCCGGTTAATCTAAAACGAAACTGGGTTGTCAAACCATAGGGGGACCCTTTTGATTTACACTGTAATTTTTGGGCCAATTTTTAATTCAAATATTGTATACTCAACATTTTTTCGCTATAGGGATCCTCCCTTTCCTAAAAATGTGAAAAATTACTTTTTAAAATAATGGTTGCATCTCCTAACAAATAAAGGGGAAATCATCCCCTAAAATTGATTTTTTTTCGATACCCCCAAGGCACCCTAAATATGTGCCGCGGTGGGATCCTTTATTTTGCAAAAATAGATTTTGAGCCAATTTTTATAACAAATCAAATATTAAAAAAAGTATAAATAATGTAGCAGACAAAATAAAAGGTAAAATCATATTAACCTAAATAATTGTTTAAAAAAATCTTAATACAAAAATTCCTTTAGCGAAAAAATTATTAAAAATTAAAAAAAAACTGGATGTAAGCGATCAAAGCGCTAATTTATCAATAAATTAATAATAAAAATTTGAATTTCATAAAAAAAATAATAAACCATATTGTGTCATTGCTCTTCAATAACAAAATTTTTCTATTTCTGCCCGTCTAATCTCGGAAAAGGAATTACGACACCCCGCCGGGCCATTATTTACATATCTCTGTGTCAAAAATGAGAAAAATGATGCTGTAGAAAAAAAGAAAACTTTTTTATTTAAAGAAAGCAAAATATGAAAAAAGACCAAACTCAAATAAATAAACAGGTTCCTGAAAAAAAAAATAATTTTGTTTAATCATCGATTCAGAATGCAAAAGTAGAGCAAAAAATAACAAATAATTCAAATTCGAAAAATAAACAAATATTAAAATTTGTCAATCGCATGTCAATAAAATTAAATGTCTGGATTAATTCTCTATAAAGCATTAATTGGAATGTACAAATACCAAAGCGACATAATGATTTATTTAATTTATTACAGTTTCATATACATAGACAAGAGAGGATTGCATTACACCTCAAAGAAGTCCACAAATTGTGAGCGAATGTTCTCCGCCCTCCTGAGAAAATCATTTATCTGGGGAGGGGGGGGGGCGCCAGCACAACACTTTCTTCAGTCATTTCACAAATATTTTATTCAACAAATCAATTTTCGCAATAAAGAATATTTTATAGAGAAAATGAGCAATGAGCACACAATCATTGAATGAAACCATTACTTCAAATTTCAATTTATTGTTTTCAACACAAAAATATTGAATTAAATAAGATGTAAATTGTGTCTTACAATATGTAAATAAAAAACAGTATGTTAATAAATTTTTTAAAAACATTTATAATCGTTAATTTGCGATTTTTTCGAATTGAGTAAAATGACCATTCTCTTACTATTTAAAAAAACTAAAAAAATAAATAGAAACAATATAAATTAGAAATTAAAGTTCCTAAAAAATTATCTTACCATTTATGTTAATCATTAATAAATAAAAGCTTTATAATTATTAAAGAAAATGAGACAATTAGTTTAAAAAATATTAAGAATAAACTTGTTAAGTTCAGCGATTTAACAATGTAAATAAACGGACTAAATAGTGTCAATAAAGAAAATTATAAATCTATTAACAACCAAATAAAAGAAAAAAGCAAAATTTAAAAGAGCTGATTGCACTGCGACTTTATTACTGCGCCTGCAACGAACGCGGGTCAAATCATCTTTGTGGTCGGAGAGCTCCCGGCTGTCTTATAAAACAAATGGTAAAGCTGCATATGGTCCGTCGAAACTTATAATTTAATGATAATTTCTTAAAATAATAATATATTACAGTAATTGATTCATAACAAATTAAAATATAAAGTTAAAGCAAAAAACCCCACAAAAATATACAATTGTAATAAAATCACATAAAAATCAGTATTAATTGCTTATACTAATAACTACAGATTTGTCTTTTAATGCTACCATTCATTACGCGTAATATTAATTCAAAATCACTGAACTCGGAGTAAATTTGGGCGAAAAAACAACAATTAACAAACCAGTAAAAAATTATAGGTTTCCACAAATTAAAAAGAACATACAAATTAAGAATAAACTCAAATTAGTTTTTTGAAATCAACGCAACATTCTCAAAATAAATATTGAAATTGAATATAGCACGAAAAAGCCTCTTTACATAGTAAAATGCAGCAACTCATTATTAATAAATTGTTCAAATTTAGATACATGGTCGTAATTCACTGTACGGCCGAGCAAACCGTAAAGGAATTAATTAAAAAATTACTGTATTTATCGATAATCAGGAAATTCAATCGATTTTGACCTGGTCAAAAAATGTTTTGACAATTTTTGAAGGCCGATTTTAATTTAAAAAATATATTAAATTTAAAAATGGTTTAATTTATGTATATTGGTTGATAACAATAAGAAATTAAAAAGAGTTAGTATATTTTAAAAAATGACAGTTAAAAATATGCAACCCTTAATAAGCATTCTAGCATTGGATTTGAATAACTGGGTTAAAAAGCCAAAAATATGCACAAATTTAGCATACCAACTTAACTAAATAAATGTATTTTTTCTACATATAAGTGAATCTGAAAATAGCAATAACGCCGCTTTAACCATCAAATTTGGCTTTGAGGCCTAAAAAAAATAATAGACTTGAAATTACTAATGGAAAGTGCAGTCTAAATTGAAAAATAAGATTATAAAATAAAAAAGGTAAATTATTTTATTTGTCAAAAATAGATTAAAAAAGAGCTAACCGGCGCGGACAATGTTTAAAATTGCAAAAAGCTTTACCAAGAAGGCAATTATTTATAAATTTCAAAATTTTATAATTAATATTTCTGGAAAACGCGAACTCATCAAGAAGTTTTCCAGCATGTAAAAGTTTTAATTTAAATAATATAAAGCCAGCAGAACCAACTTCGTGATAATATAAACATTTTAATGAAATGTTGTGTTTAACTGAACCAAAAATGAACTAATAAATTATTAAAACTATACTGGAATTTTACTAATATAATCCAAATTTAAAATAGAAAATTGTTTTATTTAATCATAAGTCCCACATTAATTTAACAAAAAAAATTCAACTTCAAAACGATTGTTATGAATCTCCTGGACTTGCCGAGTTTTTGAGGCGTAAACCTACCAAGCGCGTCGATTACAGTAACTTCGGTTCTCTATAAAAATAAAGGAATCTATGCATTCATTAATTCCAATATAAGTCTAAAAATTTTAAATTAGATATTTATAAAACCTATTTAAGTTTTTAATAAAACAATACATAAAAAATTATCTTGTCATTTTAGAAAAATCAAAAATTTCTTATGCCCCATTATATTCAAGGATAACCCAAACAAAACTTAATGACCAATTCTTTAATTAAAATAATGAACGAACAATTAAACTCAATTTTTTTTATAAAATTCAACGTCCTAAAATTTRAATAAAAGTTAAAAATTTTTCAAAATCGCAAACAAAAAATTGCTGACTGTCATTACTTTCTAATAAGCTGAGATAGCGAATATACGTCAAAATTTTATTAAGAAAATTTACTAAGATTTAAGAAAAAACTAAACAACTCCCTATTTGCACATTGAAAATTTTTCCAAACCCTAAAAAAAAATTGTTTTTAATTTAGATTTTAAAAACAAAATACGGGTAAGCTTTATTAATGTTTTAATAAAAAATTATTAAAAATTTAATGCTCACTAAATCACTATGCAACAATAGTTCTAAAACATAAATTGAACCAATTAGGTCGATGATGTAAAAAATATTTAATAAAAAAATATTAAAACCTTCAAATGTATAAAATAATAAATATTTAATAAATTAAAATAAATAAAACAGAATTATAAAAACTATAAAACTTCCAATTCCACAAAATCTGAAATTAAACAATTGCTTAAAAACAAGTATAAAAACAGAGTCTATTGTCCGAAATTTGATTCATTTATACTTAAACTAAGCAAATATAAACAACAAAAAAGACCAAAATAAATTTTTCACATGAAATATTTTTTCTACTTATAAATGGTGGCCGGAAAATACGACACCAGAAAATGCGACACCGAAAATGCGACAACGGAAAATGCGACACCAAGGTGGAAAATGCGACACCGGAAAATGCGACACTGGAAAATGCGACACTAAGAAAATGTTTTCAAATAGATCTGAGTGCCAAATTCTAAGTCTACTACGAAATAAGAGGCCTCGTAGTGGCTCGCCAACAGCGAGCCGATGACGAAGCAATTAGAGGGGAAAGACGGAGGGCGGGCCACTGTTTTATGCCGTCTAAGCCTAGGGTGGCCTAGGCCTAAGCCTAACAAACCCCTAAGTCTCTAACTTTTCCTCAGTTATTCTATCCGGCTTTGGTGTTGTTACCTAAAAGTCCGATTTTCCTTAATTCTCAAAATTTCAAGAGATTCAAAAATTTTCTTTTAAATTAGTGTCGCATATTCCAGTGTCGTATTTTCTTAATGTCGCATTTTCCAGTGTCGCATTTTCTGTCGGTGTCGCATTTTATTTCGGTGTCGCATTTTCCGCTTGGTGTCGCATTTTCTGGTGTCGCATTTTCCGGGCGCCCTTATAAATTAACCGTCAGCCAATTGAAAAATAGCTGAAATTAGATGGTAGAATTGTTACTCGTTAAAAATAAAGACATAAGTACATGCAAATTACTATTAATAAATTTTAATTGTCTTTACTTACTAATAGCCGATCATTCTGGAACTAAAACTTTCTCTAATAGCTATTTAAATGGTAAACCAGCTGATAAATTACGAGAAATGTAATGTTGATGCGTAGAATGTATGTCGATGCGAATCTCCACTCGGCAATGAACTAATAATTTAAAGTATTATTTTTGAATCGAGCTATATTTATTTTATTAATTTATGAATTTATAATCTTGAATCAAATAATAAAAATGAATTTTACTATGTTTTTATCAAAAATTTTATTTATTTCACGTGCGCCGGGACAGCAATGGCATGAAACCTAAAACCCAATAAAAATAAAACGAAAGTAACCTTGAAATCAAATATTGTTTGGTCTTATACATCAGAAGAACTGATCATTTTTGGTAATCCGCACAATGTGAGGGTCTGATAAATCCAATAAATTAATTTTACTCAAAGTATATTTTAAAGAATGCTGTATTTAAGTTATTATGAGATTTTATGTCATTAAAAGATACGTAAAGCATTTTATAAGCCTTATTTTTTAATACATTTTTTTTGAGATATATTATTTCTTAGTCCATCAAAAAATTCTTTAAGGGTGCATTTTTAGAGTTTATTGCATTATTCTTATGGAATTTTTTCAAAACATGGGATTTTTAGGGGTGCATTTTTTGAAAATTTGAAAAAGTCAATCTTTAGGGGTGCATTTTTGGCTTTTATTAAAGAATTTTTCAAGAGGAAATTTGTTGCAAAACAAACCATTCATGTTTTTATAAATATGAAAAAGCAAATATGGATTAATTTTCAACAGATCAAAACCCGCCTTAAATCCTCAATTTTTTTATATTTTTTACCGCTTCGGTATTGGTTCGAAGGACCGCATCCAGCGCAATTGAAATTTAAATGTAAGCATCCGCATTAAAGACTCCTGCGTGCGCATTTTCGTAATTCGTTAATATATCAATTTTATCATTGCGTAACCCGCCAAGCGCTTCAAACTTCGAGCAGCGTTTTTTTTTAAATCGAATTAATCAAAAATTTATATAATAAAATAAAAAGTGTCAACATAAAACAAAATGATATTCTTTCAAGAAGATAAGTAAAGTAAAATTCAGCGAAACGAAGCATGTCATTAACTCACAAAATTAAATATTTCATCAATTAATTATTTAAGAATTCAAATTTTGCTGAAAACTACTAAAAAACAAATAAAGTATTACCTTTTTAAAATGAATCTCGAAAAGTACTAGGCGACAATATTGCACAAATGGAACAATGCGTAATTCAGAAATGGGTTTTTGTTAAAAGAAAAAAAATGTAAACGACTTGTTTAATAAACAATGTATTTTAATGAAAAACCAGAATATGGCCAAACTAGAATTTTAGCTAATAATTTCATTTGTCAAAATAAAGGTTTGTGAATTAAATCATTATATATTGTTATTAAATTGTTAATCAACAGATGAAGTTTAAAATTAATCAAAATTTTAATATAAATTTGTTTTCAGTGGTTTCATATGTTTATAAAAAGTAGATTCCGCTGTTGCATATTATATTTTTAAATGAAAAGCTGAATTAGGTGTGTGTTTAAATAAATAAACTTAACTTGCTTGCCGTATTCGGTAAAATTTTGTGGCAATGTTGTTGTACTTTAGGTTAGCTTCATGATTTCATTGTTGTTAAGTCTAGTAAAAACAAAATAAATTTGTTACAAAGTATTAATCTTCTTTCTGTTCCCTCCACCGCAATTAAGTATACTGTATTTTCATTTCCACTATTTTTTTTGTTTATTATTTTTCTTATTTTCATTTCTTTCGTTAGCTTTTTATTTTAGCGTTTAACAATGATAATTTATAACCTAGTTTCTAGTTATCGGCACCCAATTAGGTAATTAACAATATGGGCTTAAATTAAATTTTTTCTTATAAATTCATTAACATTCTTCTAAACTTTTTATTATAAATCGTGTAATATGTTCTTTTATGTCAATCATTTTATTTTCTTTAGTTGGTTGAATTGCATGGAGTTCCTTTTCGTATCCTTTGCATTAAAAAAACGTTTTTATTATTATTTTTATTTGATTTTTATTACCTATTTTTTGTATTTTTAAACATGTTGTTTGGGAATGCCAATTTTTAATTAAATATAATTGTCTCTCAATTCCAAACCAGATTTTGAACTTTGTGTCCTAAGGTTAATAATTTAAGCTGGAACAATAATTTGTAGTCAGTTATTAACATTGTTTGATTTAACCATTATAAAATTATTTATATTATTTAATTTATTTTATAACTTATCATTTCTTCAATTTTGAATAATTCTTTAAGATTAGCTTTTATTTATACCTAATATTTTGCCACTGGAACACGAGCATGTAAGATTTACTCAGGAAGAAATAAAGTTGTGTTTGCTAAAATATTCATTTTTACTTAATATTATTTAGGTGTTATAAAAAAGTTAAATTGCGTTTTAAATATTCTGATTCCAATTGTTATGAATCATAATGTTTGGTTCTCGATAAGTATTTTTGAATTTAGATTTTGCAATTCAGGCTTTGGTAATGAGTTTTATATCATATTATCTTCAAAATCCCCTTTATTAATCGGATAGAGAATTAAAATGTATATTATTTTTATTTTCTTTACAAGTTTATAATTAATAAAAAGTCGGCAAATGTGGTTCGCGTAAAGTTTTTGCCAGTCTCATCTTAAAATCGAATATAATGTGTGTAAATTCAACAAAATTAATTATGTTATTGTATAAAATCTAAACAAAATGATCAAAGGTTGAATGACAAATATCAAATAAACCATTGGTTTAATATGCGCAGACCTAACCATATTTAACAAATATTTATTACATTGTTCGGATGCAAAAAATGCATTTTACCGCTCACAATCAGCTGCGCGTAATTGAATTGATCTAATTGTGGTATTGTTGTTGTTATTATTTTTTTGTTTGAATCATAAAGACAATTAAATGCAATACTTTTTAGTTATGATACTTGCAGATAACTTCGTCCATGACAAACCTCTTTTGAAAATAACGACTTAACTGGATTCGWGACTTTTTATCTWGCCGATATGAAAGGCTACAGCGAYAGACCTATAAAAGTAMTCTACTCAGATAAGAGTAATTTAATAAAATTCTAGAGTGCAATAATGACTTTTAAAATATACATAAATGTTAATTTAAACAAAAATAAAATTGGTATTTTAAAAGATGACTTTATTATCATTAAGGCCCGGATTTATATGTGCAAAAAACCAAAATATGTATGTTTTTATGTGCTCAAAAATGCTAAAATATGTATTAAAAAGCCAAAAATGCCAAAATATTTGCCAAAAATGGCCAAAACCTTGTCAGTTATGCATAATTTTGCAAAAATTTAATTTAAGAAATGCTCCCAATTGAAGTAAAAATAAATAAAGATTTGTATATGTAAATTGAAGCCAGTTCAGAAAGTTTTTTGAAAATATGGAAATTTATTTATTTAAATTAATTATTTATTTTGACAAATCCTTATTTATTATATCTTTCATTATAAGCGACCCCTGAATCAAATTTAGTTTGAAATGTGTGTTGTTGCATTTCATTTCATTCATTACAATTCATTTTTATTGCTCTATTCAAGCAGCTGTTTTAAATTTGCAAATTGTCCATGGCGCTCGTTGCCAAGTTAAAAAATATTTTTGAATCAATGTGAATACAAATATACGAAACATTAGAAAACTAATATTTGATATGCTGAAACTTTCATCGCAAACTCAAAAATAATGATGTAGTAGATTTTCATTTTATTTTCGTGATCATATTTAATTAAAATGTTTTTACATTATAATTTTAAATGTATTTTGTTTCAATATGTTTTCCTAATATTATATTTTATAAAATGGGGGGTGGGGGAATGGACACAGTCAATGTCTGGTATTATATTTACACACCTTTTTATTATTTTGTATTTTATGTACTAATTTGCTTCCTGCAAAATGTGTTTGTTTGTTGACTCAAAAAGGGCGAAGAGTGTAATTAATGAAAAATTGACGCCACACAAAGTGCACCCCCCATTCTTTAGTTGCTCCGCACAATCTTGCTGTTGTTGTTTTAAAACAAAAGAAAGATTCTATTATTTTATATAATTGTTCTTGTGTATGAAAATTAAGTCATTTTTTAAATTTTTGTTCTTGTTAGTAACAAACTAGAGAAGCAGCATTATTCAAGTAAATTAATATTAAATTAAAAAGTCTATTATAATTATAGAATAAAATGATTATTCAGATATTGTCGATAAACTCTTGTCTGAGGAACCATGGCTTGGGTTTTCTTTTAATATTCTATTATTAGTTTTAAATCAAAAGCATATGACAATTTTATTTTATGTCCAAGAACTCATGAATTTTTGCCAGCCATACTCATTGCACTTATATAATTCATTTTTTTGTCAAGACATTGATTATAAAACAACGCTTATTAATTATAGTATTTACATGATTTAAAAGTGAATATATAAATTTGGTTAAAAATACATTTATGGTTAGGTTTGGAAATAGTCTTGCATAAAAATATAACATTTTACAATAAATATTTTTGAATGTGTTTTTATTTCTGTAGAACATTTTTAATATCTAGCCATTTGGGAAAATATGTTGGGAATTAATTATTGAAGGTTTTGAATACTTTTTAGTGAATTATAGCTCACATACATTTATTAATTTATCGTTATTTTTTAGGACGCATGCGTCGAACTCGTATTGCTTGAATTTATTCTTATAAATGTTTTTTTGTTATTATATCATTAGTTTTTTACTTTTTTATGGTCTTTAGTATTGACTTATTTTAAATTATTGAATATATTTTTTATTTATGCCCACTAACATCATTATTTAAGTCTTTATAATCTTGTATTCTTACGAATATGGGTATATAACGACTTTCGTCTTTTATTTTAATTGAAAATAGTGTTATGTAAAGTGAAAATGTCTGCATTACTTATTAAGTAAATTTATTGCTGCAAAAGCGGTTTGGTTTTTTGGTGCGTTGTTTTGTACATTTTGTAAATAAGTTTAGCAACTTTGCATTGTTTTACAGCTATATTATTGATTTGTTTATTTATTTTGAAATTTAACTAATTAAATTCTTAATTTAATAGATTGGTTCTAATCACTTTAATAAAATAATTATTGGTTTATTAATTGTCGTTCTCCAATGATCTCCAATGAAGCGAATGCCACTGGCAATAAAGGAAATGTTTTTGAGATCTTTTAAATATTTATTCAAATTTTATGATTCTTTTGAGTAATTGTTTAAAGACATTCATATGTTTTCATTATGCCAATTTAATTTTAAATTCAAACTCTTTGGGAGTTTTCCAATCTTTAATAATGTAAAGGATTTTGTCAGCCGGATTATTTTGTGTTTAAGGTAACATTTCTGCTTTCCGGAATTTCGTTGCTTTCGACGGTACCGGTGATTTCAAGCGAATTTATATTTATTTTTGTAATATAATGCTCGCGTCTTCACCTTTGCGTTAAATAGTATTAGATTTTTTTTTAATGAATTTATTTGCAACTTAGTCTGTGTCAACCTTAAGGTTTTAGATTATTATTATTAGGATAACAAATCTAAAGTACCGTATGTCTGAGTGTTCATGGAATTTATATATTTTTTATTTTATAGAAAAATAAATCAGTATTTATTGCAAACAAATTTGGATTTGTCTCTTGCCCCCCCCTATGGTAGAACAAAAAAGTTTCGGTTTTCGGTTAACCGGGTGTCGGCCAAAAACCGAAACCGAACCGGGGGTCGCAAAACCGGCCTAACCGAAAACCGGGACCCCCGGTTTAAAACCGACCGTGCACTACTCTACTTTTTACGATAAAAATTATATATTTACTTTTTACTCATTTTATCTTACTACTAGTAATTTTATATTAAAAATCTTAAATATATTTTTTAAATCATGATATTAACCTTGCATGTTTTTTTTAAAATACCTCAGAATTGCTTTATTTCTTTGTCTTTAAAAATCAAATAAAAAGACATAACAAACAAATCCCATGAAAGCTTCCCAACCTTTTTGTAAATTTCCTCAACGAAGCCTTTCATAACTTTTTTCCCCATGCATTTGAGAATCACAATCGTTTACTCATCATTTTTTAACAAAACTCGTATTTTTACCTTTTTAAAGAAAATATTAGTTTATATGCTGAAAGCCATTATTAAAAATTTGACGCAGAATATTTGTTATAATATGTAGGGTTGGGATTTATATGCACATAAAATCTTGAAATATGCGCATAAAATATGCACCAAAAATTGCAAAATATGCACATAAAATGGAAAAATATGCACATAAAATGGAAAAATATGCACATAAATTTTTCGAAATTCAATAAAAAATTGCCCCAAAATTCAACAAAATCATTCAACACTGGTTAAAATTGCTGATGAGATACATTTCCAAATTTTCAAGTGTTTTTGGCGATTTTTTTGAACTTTTGTGATTATTTTGCGCTTTTTTCAAAAAATTCTTAAGAAAAATGAAATAAAATCAAATTTTTCGTGCCAAGATCACTAATTTTTTGCAAAATGCCAAAATATGCACATAAAATTAAAAAAATATGCACATAAATAGCGAAATATGCACAAATAGCTTGGAACATCATTAATCTTTATTACATTTTGAATTAAAGTATATACATACAAAAAAATAAATTAAAATTTTATTTCATTTTTCACGCGTGGGCTATATTAAAATGAGGAGTCAGAAAAGATGTTTACCGTAATTTGTCAGATTGTATAAAATTAAATTATATAGTATTTTATACATTTTAAAATAATAGCAACTAACTACTATACGTGGCTTGGTTGCCACAGAGATTTGGGGCATCATAAAACCCATATCACAAATTTTTTATTAAAGTTTAAATTTTAAATAAAATGATGGACGAATAATGTTTTGTGATAAGTTCTTCGCTCTTACAAGTATAGAGACAAATCCAAATTTGGTTGCAATAAAACTGATTTATTTTTCTATAAAAATAAAATAAATTCCATTGAATATCCAATATGACATTGTATGCAATTAAATCTAAAATTATTTAATTGCGGCGAACCCAGAAAATGCGGTAGAGCCTAAAATTTAAATTTTTTTGCGCGTATAACAAAGAGAGAAGCTGAAAAGGCATACATTTTTAAAAGTGAGAGGGAAACTGATAAAGAATGACAAATTTAAAACATCTTACGCATAATCGATTGATTTGCTAAGTTTTTAGTATATTTTTGGCAATTTTTATTTTTAACCTTTAATCGGGAGTTTTGGTTAATATAAATGTGGAACCCTAATTATGATATAGTACCCAATTATTGGTCTTATTCTTTTCAGCAGATAAAAATTTTAATTATTTAATATCAATCAAAATAAATCAAACATTTGAAAATACTTTATCATTAACACTAATATTTTCAATGCAATAAAACAGTAAAAAATATAATAAGAGTGACCTACCTAATATTTTAACCGTAAATTAAATTACGCGAATCAACAAATTTTCATTAACTGATTTAAAAATGAAATACGACCTAAAATGATATAAAGGTGTGCAATATGCATAGATTTAATTTAAAAAAAATATATATTGTCAACTGGTGCACATGCCTGATCAGTAAAAAGGGGGCATTCCAAAATGTAAAAGTGCGCGAAAAACCCAATTTATAAAACTTAAATTATATAAATTATTAATGGGGTTTAGTAACCAGTGACACGATCGCTACAATCAAAAGGTACAGCCTTCAGGAAATTCAAACGTATTTGTTAAGGTAATTTAAAATTTACATGTATCAACATTTACTGAAACAAAAATGTATATTCGAAAATCCACCTTTTAAGCCTGATTTTTTGCAAAATACTTATAACGCGTATGAGAAAGATAGATTGATAACATTATTGCCAACTTTAAATGAAAACTTTTTTTATTTAGAATCGCTTATATTTTAATTTAAGACAAAGTATTATAATATATTAAAAAACTAGCATTTAATTGTCTAATATTTATATTTATAAACTGTGTAAAGCTAAGTCTCAATAAGACCTGTTACACCTTTAAAGGATTTCAATCAAACTTTACATAAGCAAATGGAAAATTTTTTCAACGAAAAATAAAAATACCTAATATAAAATATAGTAAAATAAATCAATATAATACTGCAGATTGATGATTATGGTTTATGATTATGGTTTCATATACTAAAAATATATAAAAATATAAAATTTTAAGAAAAGTTAATTTTAACACTATTAAAATTTTCTTTAACAAAATTGTTTTCTTTAAAATTTATACATAATCTAATTGATAAAACTAATATTAAATGCAAAAGAACCGACGAAAAAAGATGAAGAAATTAAGTAAACAAGGTTGCGATTTACAACATTGGCCATTACGCACAGCAAACGGTCAAATAAAAAGCTATAAATTATCTATTAATTTAATAATCAAATTAACTTAAATGATTCCAAATCAAATTTAATCTCAAAATATTTCACTTTGAAAATACTTTTAATTAATAAACATTTACTCACAACTTCAAATAAAAAATTCAAAAATGTAGGTTTAAACAAAACAAAAAAACCTATTTACTTTGGATTACGATCGCATTTTCAAAGACGAGCCCGATCATGTATCAAAAAATGAAATTAAAAAATTCACTCAAAGGTAAAATAAACATTTATTTAAAATCTTGAATAAATCTATAACAAAAAGTTTGTCACAATGTGTGCAATTAGAAAAATTAACAATATAGCACCAAGCGGATTTTCATTCAATATAAATAAATAAAAGAGAAATAAAGTTTTAAAAGTAAAATATTATGAATGGATTAACATGCAGTTCCGGAAGATGACGTAAAGATGAGTGGCTTATTTGCGTTAAAATTGACAAATGCTGCCGACCATGAGGAATTGAATTCACTTGATAATCGCTTATATAAAAACACGTATTAAAAATGATATACATTTGTGGCTACAATGTGCTTATTAAAAGGTGCTTTAAATCGGAACAACTAAGAATAAATTAATTATCTGGGTTGTTAGTTACTTTTTTGAACATTTTATTTTTTGAAGAAA
>MEIZ01000056.1:0-23466 GCA_001723225.1 Globodera ellingtonae
ATAAATATTCAAAAGTAAAATAAAAATAATTTTTATATGGGGTGCGTTGATCCCAAATTACTCTCGTCGCAATCTCTCTTTTTATCACACTATTTCTTCAAAAAATAAATATTCAAAAGTAAAATAAAAAATAATTTTTAGATGGGGTGCGTTGATCCCAAATTACTCTCGTTGCCTAACTCTCTCTTTTTATCACACTATTACTTCAGAAAATAAATAATTAAAAAAGTGAAATAAAATAATTTTTAGAATTCGTCAATCTTTATTAATTTTGCTCTCATAATTGTAAATGTATTATTTTTTTACATGATTTTGAAAATTTTATAAAAATATCAAATCATAAAATTTTAGGGAAAATATCGATGTTTGTGGGTGGATTTTTGGTCAAAGAAAAAGTCATTTTTAGGGGTGGATTTTTGGTTTGAAATTTTTTTGATTTTTAAGGGTACATTTTTTGTTTTATTGCATCTTTCTTAAGAAATTTTGAGAAAAACTGCCTGAAATATTGAATTTCAACAAAAAAATGCCTAAAATTGCATTTTTCTCAAGAAAAATGCCTAAAATAGTGATTTATTACGGAAAAATGGCGAAATATTGATTTATTCTCAAAAAAACTAAAATATTGATTAAAATTGAGCAATGAGACACGGAACACGGTCGGAACAGGGTGGACATCTCCAATAGTTAAAAATATGGCGCCGAGGCCCAAAAATATTGAAAAAGCATTTTTCCTTTTTATTGCATTTTTCTTAAGAAATTTCGGAAAAAATTGCCTGAAATATTGAATTTCTTTCAAGATTTGGGGAAAAATGCCTAAAAATTGCAAATTTTTCAAAATGTCTCTTATGATCCCCTATTCTACAAAAAAATAGGTTAAAACCTGAAAACACCCGCTTTCTATTAATAAATTATTTCACGATGACATCTTTTGAGAAATAAGAAGAATTTTCAAACACCCATAATAAACCTAAATCCATAAAAATAACAATAATAAATTCGCCCTCCACCTTTTTCGGTTCGGTTATCAGTTCGGTTTGAAACCGAAAGCTTTGGTTCAGTTCTAATAAACGACAAAAAATTTGACTTTCTGGTTTCACACATTTGAATTTTTGACTAAATACAAATTGTAGCATTATGTTAATTCTAATATTTTTAAAATATTTTTGGCCCATCTGAGATGGTGGTGTGGTGGTAACCAATTTTCGTAACAAATTTTGTTAAATCTTCAAAAAACAACTTTTTTCGGCGGTGCCTATCGGCGCCGTCGAACCCCTCCCATTCCTAAAAAGTCTTAAAAAATCACCGTTTGTTGGTCCTGGCGCCCAGTTGAACCACTCCGCAATCGACGCTATTTTTATAAAATATATTTTTATTTACAGGAAAATATTTATGAGATGTCAGGAACATTAATTTTTTCCGGTTAAAAGCTTTAGGAAAATATTTATGAGATGTCAGGAACATTAATTTATTTCCGGTTAAAAGCTTTAGGATAAAATATTTATGAAATGCCACGAATATTAATTTCTTTTCGGTTAAAGCTTCAGAGGTTATTGCCCAAATAAAATGGCAGAATTTTGGATTTTAATTTTGGTGTCATTTTTTGCAACAAATTCACTTGACAAAACTGAATCCGTAAAAGTAAAATTGGAGGAAACGCAACTCAAGACATTTGATGAAATATTCGGAGAAGGCTGGTGGGACAATGACAAAGACGAAGAATGGAATAAATTAACGCTTGAACACAATTTCCATTACCAAATCGACCGGCAGAACACCCAAATTGGACAAATTGAAGACAATTCAACTGATCAGAATCCTCCTCTCACAGAGTCTGATCCCTCTGGACAAAATTCACTGGACAAAGCCGAATCCGTAAAATTGGAGGAATTGCCACTCCATACATTTGATGAATTATTTGTAGAAGAATGGTGGGACAAAGATGAAGCCGCCGAAGATTTGAAAACGCCGCCAACAAACTTTGGACAAAATGTCCATCACCAAATCGACCGGCAGAACACCCAAATTGGACAAATTGAACCCAATTCAACTGATCAGAATCCTCCGCTGACAGAATCTGATCACTCTGATAATGCCAAAAATGGCGAAGAACAAAACGAAATAATCAAAGAAATAACTGCAAACGAAAAACGTAAAATTATTATCAAATTCAACGAAATGAAAGACGAATTTAAGCAAAAAGGAAAATATTCAACAAAAGAATGGAATCAAATTGATCAGAAAATTGCTAAACATTTAAAAGTCAATCGCAAAAATATATATAAATGGAAAAAAGAATTAGACTTAAGGAAAAGAAAGACAAAAAATGATCGAAAAAATTTAATAGAGAAATTTGATCAGAGAAAAGTCGAGTTAAAGCAGGCCGGATTCAAACATTCATATAAAAATGAATTAGATGAAACTGTCGCAAAAGAAATGGGCCTAAGTTTTAAAACAATTTACAATTGGAAAAGTGAACTTGGCCAAACCGGTGAGTTTTTTGAGACCACTTTTAATAATTTATTTTAATTAAAAATTAATTTTACAGCACCAAATAAATACTCACACAGCGAACAAAAGGAATTGATGAAACGTTATTATGAAATTAAGGACAAAAATCCTAAAAAAATTAGTGATGGGGACATTGCCAAAAAATTGAAAATTGGAAGCCGCACATTGTGTAGCTGGAAAAAACTATTTAAACGACAGCAATTGCATCCAAATTCTGCCGATGGACATTCTGTGGAAGCGAATGCCGCGGCAAATATTCAGGAAATTGAAAACTCAAATTTGGGGAATATTTGAATGAATGGTCCAATTTTAATAAACAAAAACATTTATTTTGGCATAAATGCGAGTTGTTGTGTAGAACTTATTAATCAATATTTCTCACCCCCAACTATTTTCTCAACAATTCGGGGTTGAAAAGAAATTAAGAAACACCCAAGCCTTCACAATTCAACTAAAGACGAAAAAGTGATATTGGATTACCAAACGGGGGACCATTTTGGAGGTGTCATCGAAAATTTTTTGTTTCCAAATTGCACGATGTCTTTTTTCGACTAAATTTTATGCGCTTAACACGAATTTGAACTTTGTTTATGATTTTAAATGAAAACTTCGAAACAAATGCACCAAACACAATTTTTGGGCTGGGGGATGGGGGGGGGGAGTGGGTTGAAAGGTGGTGAGGTTGTAGTGATCAGCGGGGGTGTTGTACTTGACGTAATTGGGATGCACTCCCTGAACCTCGAACCGTTGTACCTGGCTCAATCAACGGTCAAAACTGCCATCCCCGTACCCAAACCGTTGTACCTGGCTCAAGCAACGGTTCAAAACTGCATACCACGAACCCAGATTATTAATTTTCTGAGTGACTCCAAAAGATTATTCATTTATTTGGGCTAAGGCAATTCACCACTTTCGTTTCAAGCTTTTGCTGGTACTGCTTGAGATTCAAAATGCCGAATTGTCGAAATGGGAAAATTCCCGGTGGCTTGTTTTTTATATACGAAGTTGCAATTCTGCAACAAAAAAATGGTAAATCAAATAAATCCTATCACTTTTTATTCAAATAAATTGAAATATTTCATATACCTAACCATTTTTAGGCTAATTGCTTTATTTGGAACTTTTTGTGCCTATTTCGGCATTTTTCATAATAATTTCTTAAGAAAAAATGCTAATAAATCCCTAAAAATCGCTTTTTTCATTTTCCAAAAAATTTTCTCCTAAAAATGTTCTCCTGAAATAGACTTTTCTTGTACCAAAAAAAGTTTGAAATTTAAGAAATTTTTTAGAAAAATGTTACAAAATAATTATTTTTTATTTGGCTATTATAATCGATCGTCATTTTTGTAAAATAATGATGAAAAATATTTACGAAATGTCTGGAATATTGATTTGGTCCCGGTTAAAAAAGATTTAGGCCATATTATTAAAGAATATGATTTATGTGAATGCCTACCCATTCAATTGAGGGCTGTCATTTATTACTTTTAATATTATTTGTCAAAGCTAAATAATTTTATTACATTTGTAAAAATTGTGAATATTTATTATTTTTACAGAAATTCTTTAAAACCAAATAATTGACAATATTCCATATTGAATTTTATTAAATTATAAAACTATTGGCAATTTCATATATATCTCGCTAAGAAGTTATTTTAGCCGAATAAAATGGAAGAATTTTGGATTTTACTATTAGTGGGATTATTTGCAACAAATTCACTCGAAAAAGCCGAATCCGTTAAAGTAAAATTGGAGGAATTGCCACTCAAAACATTTGATGAAATATTCGGAGAAGGCTGGTGGGACAAAGGCGAAGCCGAAGATTTGAAAACGCCGGCGCCAACAAACTTTGGACAAAATGTCCATCACCAAATCGACCGACAGAACACCCAAATTGGACAAATTGAACCCAATTCAACTGATCAGAATCCTCCTCTCACAGAGTCTGATCACTTTGATAATGCCAAAAATGGTGAAGAACAAAACGAAATTTCTTCAAAAAAAAAACGTAAAATTATTGACAAATTCAACGAAATGAAAGACGAATTTAAGCAAAAAGGAAAATATACAACAAAAGAAAAAACTCAAAATGAGCTAAAAATTGCTAAACATTTAAAAGTCAGTCGCAAAAAAATATATAAATGGAAAAAAGAATTTGGCATAAGCCAAAAAGTGTTTTATGAAAAAGAAGAACGTAAACATTTGGTAGAAAAATTTGATCAAATGAAAGCCGAGTTAAAGCGAGACGGACTCAAAAACACTTATCCCAATCAAATAAATGAAACTGTCGCAAAAGAATTGGGCCTCAGTTTGGCAACAATTTACAAATGGAAGCGTGAACTTGGCCAAACCGGTGAGTATTTTGAGCCCAATTTTATTATTTATTTATATTAATTAAAATTCTTTTACAGAACCAAATAAATACACCCAAAGCAAACAAAAGGAATTGATTAAACTTTATTATGAAATTAAGGACCAAAATCCTAAAATTAGTGACGATGACATTGCCAAAATGTTGAAAATTGGAAGAACCACATTGTTTAGATGGAAAAGGCAATTTAAACAACAGCAATTTTTACCAAATTTTGTCGATGGACATTCTGTGCAAGTGAATGCCTCCGGCTCAAATGTTCAGGAAATTGGGAACTCAAATTCGGGAAGCATTTGAATAAATGTCTTCTGTATTTTCGACTACATTTTTCTTAACAAAAATTGCATAAGACCAATAGAAAAGCACTTTATATTGTTCCGAGACGTTTTCACATTTTATTATAAAATGAGTCAAAATNGAATTCTGGTGCCAATGACTAGAAATTCTGACAAGTTAGAAAATCAGAACAGAACAGAGCACATCCCTGCTCACGGCAACTTTAATCATGTTGTTGTTTTTTAAATGTAATCCTTCACTTTTAGAAATTTCACATTAAAAAAGGTTATTGACAATCTCGAAAAATCCCGTGTGAGATTTTCAAAATTCTCGATCATCGATCCTCAAGACCGGGCTAGATATGATACATAATTAGTGCTAGAGTTGGCCGGACCGGGAGCCAACCGGGATCGGTCGGGATTATACCAGTTCTCGGAATCCTGATCACTGTCCCGGTTTAAAATGGAAATTCAGGTCCCGGTTTTGAATACCCGAATTCGATTAGTATAAACCGTTGTTGACATTTTTCATAAAAATTTTTGATGTAATATTTTTTATAAAATTTTCCAAAATGTGAAAAATACTACATTTTCTAATCTGAGAGAAAAATTAATAAAAAAATGACGAATTTTGAAGGTTTTTACGTAAAAATTGACTGGTTGGTCAGTTTTTGCACATTTTTTAATTAAAATTTTGGCACTTTTTGGGAGTTTTGGTCCATATTTTGGGGTACGGAGAATTGCGCACGAAGAATTGCGCACCAGCAAAAAAAAGAGGAGAATTGCGCACTAAAAATTGCGCACCAACATGGAGAATTGCGCACCGCGAGTCAAAATTTGTGAAAAAATATTTTTATACAAAATTGTCTGAAATTATGTTATTTGATGTGCTGATTGAACCCCTAAGCTCAGAGTGGCTTAGGCCTAAGCCTAACGAACCCCAAGCAAAGGTGGTTTAATCCAATTTAAATTCTCAATTTTATTTTCTATTGACGAATTGTAATCAGCGTATTAAATAACATAATTTCAGAATTTTGTATAAAAAAAATATTTTATCACAAATTTTGACTCGCGGTGCGCAATTCTCCATGTTGGTGCGCAATTCTCCTCTTTTTTTTTGCTGGTGCGCGTCGGGTCAAAAGTAGCGAGTCCTTGCGAGTCGGGGTTCGTCCAAGAAGATAGCTTTGCTTTTAAAAAAAAAAGTAATGAATTATTAAAACATAAAAATTATTATTTATTTAAACAAATAAACAATTGTGACTACTTCCCAGCGGATTTTTTCAAGGTCATCTTTTCAATGTTTTGCGATCTTTATTATTTTGGAATACAATTCCATAGGTGGATTTTTTTCAAATCCTTGTTTTACGATATAAAACAGGGCTTCCATACGTCCTTGGATGCCAAGGACAGTCTTTGGAAACGGGCCCTCGATCTTGGAAAATTGAAAATGTCCTTATTTCCAAGAATGTCCTTGGAAAATGAAGATATGGCTGGAAGTTTAAATATTTGTAATTTTAACAAAGAAACTCATGATTTGGAATTGTGTATATTCAAAATTTTAATTAAAAAGGCCATATTTATTAAAAATGCGCCCGCTCTCTCAAAACTAGGGTTGTCACCTCGACCCCTCCCCGACCCCGCAAATTTAGGCCTTTTTCGGGGTTTTCCCCGACCCCTACTTCTGACCCCGAAAAACCCCGACCCCGAACCCCATCCCCGACTCGGGGTCGGGGTTTTGTTATTCGGCCTCTAGTCTCTTCGCTCTTTCATTTTAAAGAAAGCAAATTTTAAATTATTTAAAAAAACAAATTTTTATTTTAGCATTCATAATCGATCGCAATTTTTATTAAATGATGATTATCATTAGGAAAAAATATTTATGAAATGTCAAAAATATTGATTTCGGGTGAGAAATATAATTTATGTGAATGCCCATTTCAATTGTGGGATGTCATTTATTACTTACAAGCATTTTTTATTAAAGCTAAATAATATTTATTGACTTGTAAAGATTTGACTAATATTATTTAAATTTAGAGAATTTTTAAGAGAAATTCTTAGACACAAATTTCCATATCAGATTTTATGTTTAAATTATAAATTAATTAAAATTTCAAATACCTAAATTCAGAGGTGTTTAAGCCCAAATAAAAATGGGAGAGTTTTGGATTTTAATTTTGGTGGCATTAATTGCAACAAATGCACTGGACAAAGCCGAAGCCGTAAAAGTGAAATTGGAGCTCAAAACATTTGATGAAATATTCGGGGAAGGCTGGTGGGACAAAGATGAAGCCGAAGATTTGAAAACGCTGGCGCCAACAAACTTTGGAAAAAATGTCCATCACCAAATCGACCGACAGAACACCCAAATTGGACAAATTGAACCCAATTTAACTGATCAGCTTGGACAAATTGAACCCAATTTAACTGATCAGCTTGGACAAATTGAACCCAATTCAACTGATCAGAATCCTCCTCTCACAAAGTCTGATCACTTTGATAAGGCCAATTCAAGCGAAAATATTGCTGAAGATGAGCGAAACGTAAACTTATCGCCAAATTCCACGCAATGAAAGAAGAATTTAAGCAAATAGGAAAATCAGATAAAGAAAGGGTTCAAATTGAGGATAAAATTGCTAATCGCTCAAAAATATATGAATGGAAAAAGGAATTAGGGCTAAGTCGAAAAGTGTTCTATGAAAAAGAAGAGCGGAAAAATTTGATAGAGAAATTTGATCAGATGAAAGCCGAGTTAAAGCGGGCCGGATTCAAAAACTCTTATCATTACGAAATAAATAAAACTGTCGCGAAAGAATTGGGCCTCAGTTTTAAAACAATTTGCAAATGGAAAAGTGACCTTGGCCAAACCAGTGAGTATTTCAAGCCCAATTTTATTAATTAATTTATTTTAATTAATTAAATTCTTTTACAGCACCAAACCAAAAATACTCCCATAGCGAACAAAAAGAATTGATGAAACGTTATTATAAAATTAAAGGCAAAAATCCTAAAATTAGTGACAAGGAAATTGCCAAAATGTTGAGAATTGGTGGAAAAACTATGATTTAAACTATTTTTTGACATATAAAATTTCAATCCCAACCCGGGGCCGCCCGACAAACTCCAGCTTTAATAGATCGTCAAAAACCAATTACAGGGTCATTTCTTCACTCTCCCATGGCTATCGGAAATTTTACACCTTGGACATTCACACATAAGACATTTCAAACAGAAATTCGGATTTTCACACATAAGGTCTACCTTATGTTCGAATGATTCAAATCCGAATAAAAATACTACCAATCGTCCGTTAAAAGTTTGCACCGGAAACTACTATGAAGAAAGTTATGTGCCACCAGAAGTTGGCAATATGGGTTAACACAGTGTTTTTTGAGTTTGTTTGATGCATTTATTAAAATTTGAATACAATATTCAACTTTTGCTTAATTAATTTCAAATTTACACATCCATCTATAATACTTTTTACAAGTTTTTATTAAATATGTGCGAAATTTGTGTGTGTGAACCGTCCTTTTTCTCTCGTTTTTGTTCCATTTTTTAACGAATAAAAACTGGATTGGGGGATAATCCCATTTCGCACGCCTTGCACTTCTGTGTGAAATGTCTTAAGTGTGAAATTTCTTATGTGTGAAATGTCTTAGGTGTGAAATTTCTTATGTGTGAAATGCCCAATGAGTGAATTGTCATAGGTGTGAAATGTCTTAGGTGTGAAATGTCTTATGTGTGAAATGTCCAATGAGTGAATTGTCTTAGGTGTGAAATGTCTTAGGTGTGAAATGTCTTATGTGTTAAATGTCTTATGTGTGAAATGCTTATGTGTTAAATGTCTTATGTGTGAATGTCCAATGAGTGATATGTCTTACAAATTAGGTGTGAAATGTCCAATGAGTGAAATGTCTTAGGTCATGGTCCAAACAAAAGCACAAAACTCTATCCGTGACGAAAAATTCATATCAAAATGTTACCCCCTTTTCAAATCTTCGGCTTCACCTTTGTCCCACCAGCCTTCTCCGAATATTTCATCAAATGTTTTGAGTGGCGTTTCCTCCAATTTTACTTTTACGGATTCGGCTTTTTCGAGTGAATTTGTTAAGAATGCCACCAAAATTAAAATCCAGAATTCTTTCATTTTATTTGGGTGGGAAAAAAACAACCTCTAAATTTATGGGCATTTATATGAAATTTCAATTAATTTAATAATTTTAACGGAAAATTCGGTGTGGGAAAACAATTGCTCTCAAATATTTATTTAAAGAATATTAAATATTCACAATTATTACAAATATTAATAAATATTATTCAGTTTTGAAAAAGATGATTAAAAGTAATAAATGACAGCCCACAATTGAGATGGGCATTCATATAAATCATATTGTTTAATAATTAGGGCTCGGATTATATGCATTTTGCATATTTTTAGTCCAATTAAGTTTCGATGTAATTAGCTCAAAAAGATGTTGTTACGTTGGTCTTTTTATTTTTTGACCATTTTTAAATTGCATGTTTTGCATATTTTGCCACTTTTTTGACTCAAAATTCTTTAACAAAAATGCAATAAAAAACGAAATTTTGCATATTTTGAGGATTTTGTAGCATATTTTGCATATTTTGGCAAAAAATTGTTAAAAATGCATGTTTTGGCCATTTTTGGTGCATATAAATCCGAGCCCTATTAATAATATTATTTTAAATAAATGCCTTATCCAAAATCAATAATATTTTCCCACGAATTACCTATCATCATTTTTATAAAAATGGCGCTCGATATAAAATATAAACTCTGTAAATTCAGAACTAGGCATTAAAAAAATAAAAAGAAGTGAGACGGAATTACGGAACATCCAAAAAACGGAATTATAATACGGTACGGAACGGAATACGGTCAAAATTTTGTGTTAAGATTTTCATAAATTTTTTTTGGTACTTTTCGGTTTTGTGCCTACACCTCAAAATTTAAAAAAGGTCAACAAAAGGGCGTTGAAAACATTATATTTGGAGTTTTAAAGGGTGCTGATCACGAATCTTACAATATTTTTAAGATCCGACAACATCTAAGCGTTTGAAAATCTAAGATTTTTGATTTTTTTTTTTCAAAAAAGAGCAACAAAGGGGGCGCTGAAGGAACGATTTTTGTACAATTCCCATCGCACTAATTACGAATTTTTGTTGTGGAATTGATGAAATGTTGAAATGGCGAATTGTCCAACTCCTTACACTCCGAATTCGAGTTCCCACTAAAGATCGACTGACCACATTTTTTGGAAAAGGAACACCTAAAAAATTGACTTCTTTTTTTTGGGTCAAAAATGTGAGAATAACAAAAACATAATTTTTTCAATAAAATCAACGAGCCATTTTAATTAATTTTGAATATCACAATGGATCGTTATTTTTATAGAATGCTTATTATTTAAAAAAAAATATTTAGGAAATGCCAGAAATATTTTATATGAATAAAAACCCATTTCAGTTGTGGGCTGCCATTTATTATTTTCAATAATTTTTTAATCCGCTAAAAATATTTATTAATTTTGTAAAAATTTGTGGAAATTTAGCCTTATTTAAGTAAATCACATTTGTCAAAAAAATATTTAAAATCATTAGATGGCAATCGTTTTTTCCAATTCATTGAGCATTCATTCAAATACTCTCAGAATTTGAGTGCCCAATTTCCTGAATATTTGCCGAGGCATTCTCTTCCACAAAATCGACAAAATTTGGATGGAATTGTTGTCGATCAAATTGCTTTTTCCATTTATACAAAGTGTTTTTTCCAATTTTTAACCTTTTGGCAATGTCTACATCTCTAATTTTAGGATTTTGGTCTTTAATTTCATAATAAAGTTTCATCATTTCCTTTTGTTCGCTGTGGGGGTATTTATGGTTTGGTGCTGCAAAAGAATTTAATTAAATATAAATTTGGGCTCGAAAAATCTCACTGGATTGGCCAAGTTCATTTTTCCAATTGTAAATTGTTGTAAAACTGAGGCCCAACTCTTTTGCGACAGTTTCATTTATTTGATTGGGATAAGAGTTTTTAAATCCGGCACGATTTAACTCGGCTTTCATTTGATCAAATTTCTCTACCAAATTTTTTCGCTCATTTTTTTCCTTTTCAAAGTTATGCTTTTTTCGACTTAAGCCAAATTCATTTTTCCATTTATATATTTTTGAGCGATTGACTTTTAAATTTTTAGCAATTTTTTCCTCAATTTGAGTCCATTCTTTCTCGAATATTTTCTTTTTTGCTTAAATTCGTCTTTAATTGCGTGGAATTTGTCTATAATTTTACGTTTTCGCTCATCTTTATGATCAGACTCTGTGAGAAGAGGATTCTGATCAGTTGAATTTGGTTCAATTTGTCCAAGCTGATCAGTTGAATTGGGTTCAATTTGTCCAAGCTGATCAGTTGAATTAGGTTCAATTTGTCCAATTTGGGTGTTCTGTCGGTCGATTTGGTGATGGACATTTTGTCCAAAGTTTGTTGGCGCCGGCGTTTTCAAATCTTCGGCTTCACTTTTGTCCCACCAGCCTTCACCGAATATTTCATCAAATGTTTTGAGCTCAAATTTTACTTTTACGGATTCGGCTTTGTCCAGTAAATTTGTTGTAAAAAATAGCACCAAAAATAGAAGCCAAAATTCTTCCATTTTGGGCAAATTAACTGAATTTAATTTCTGTCAAAAATTTGCAATGAATAATACATTTTTACAAATTTTTACAAATAATAATTTTTTAAATAATAAGCATTCTATAAAATAATGATCGCTGACCAGATATTTTTTGGGGGGTAAATTTCGGCTTAGGATTTTTTCAATTTGGTACTGAAAATGGATACCCCAAAATTTTCTATGTATGGAAAATGATTATACTGCTATTACCAATAGTGAAATGTTAAAATTTAATTTCGTTTTTAAGCAGTGCATTTTTGATCAAAAAATGCTTCCTTCACACCACCGCTCCACTCTCTTATCGTATTGAAAATCTTAATGGCGAAAGCATTAAGGGTATTTTCTATAATCAGGAGCTTGTAAATTGTTGAAAAATTATATTTTTGTTATTGTCACATTTTTGACCAAAAAAAAGAGTCAATTTTTAGGGGTACCTTTTCCAAAAAATGTGGTCAGTCGATCTTTAGGAGTGCATTTTTCGGGTTTTATTGCATTTTTGTTAAGAATGTTTCCGAAAATGCCCAAAATATGACTTATGTCATATTTTATGACCTAACAAATAAAATTATACAAAATATGACTCAAAAAAACATAAATTGGGAGAAATAAAATCTTTGTATTAAATAAATGAAAGCCCCCTAATGGATTTGGCTTACAACAAGCCACTTTTATATTGCCCAACTTTCGTTGTTTGCCGTTGGAATTGACGTGGAATTGGCCCAATTATGCCAGTCCAATGTTTTCTATTGATTCATGTGTATCCGGGATGTAACCGGAAACAAAAAAAAGCCGGAATCCGGAATTCCGGCTACCCGATTTGTACAGGGCGCCCGCCTAATGGTGAAGCACAAAAGTTTGAAACATTAAATTTTTAGGATACTTGCCAAGTGTTGCGGATTGATTAATGATTAGCCTTTTATTTATTAATAACATTTAATCCACTCCGTTTTCACCCTTTTACATAATTTAATTTATTTATCTTTAAAAAATATGTTTTTTAAATTAACTTTTTGTTTTATTCGTTTAGAATAGGGTTCCTCCCCGACCCCGACCCCCGACATGGCTCGGGGATCGGGGGTGAACACCCCTAAAAATCGGACTTTTTTTTGGGAGAAATAAATACTTTCGAAAATATAATTTGGTATATTTAGTGGTGGTGTAGAGGTGAGTGGTGTGGGCGGTGAGGTGAAGGCAGTTGTGGGTTCGGATCCCTATTGAGCAAATTAATTTTTACAACTTTATATGAACATCAATAGTGGAGTAAACAATTTGTAAAAATTTTTAAAATTATTTCTTGTTTTTTTTAAATATTTTGTATAACAATTCAAATCATTTTAAATTTTTTGGTCAGCAAAATTGAATGACTACATATTTAAAAATTTAGTTATTACTTTGTTCAAAGTTGAATAATCCTAAGTATTTTAGTGTCATAATTGTAGAAAAAATAGCGCAATTTTTATTTAATCTGAATTCAACACGTTATAGTCAAAAATTTTCACTGAAAACTTCCATAATTTAAGAAGTGTTAGCCGAAGTTCGTTAATTTTGAAGCAATTTTCTTAACAAACATTGCTAAAATCTTCAAAAAAAATTTCCGGCGTCGGCACCGCCGACACCTCCCATTCCTAAAAACCTTCTAAAAACACACCATTTTTTTAACTTTTTGATTGCATATCTCAACAAAAACAAAATTTCTATATTCTCTCGCGCCAATCCCCTCTCCCCCCTCTCAAAAATTGCTGATTAAAGTTCGCTCAGAAAAGTTAAACTTTGCCACAACAAGATTTTTGGGAAATATTCGTCTTCAGAAAAATTTTGATGATTTTCTATTATTCTGAGATGTTGGGCCAAGTCAAACATGACGTGAACTCCCTCAAATAATTTTTTTTTCAGAAATTACAAATTCCCTTCACTCTTGAGATTTTTCAAGTGAACGGATTTAAAAATAAAATTATATTTTATGCTAGCCTAGTGAAGACACTGCTGCAAATTTTTATGGAAAAAATGCTAAAATTTTTATTTAAAAAAATTTTTATGAACAAAATTTTCTTCAATCACCGACCAAGTATTCATTTATGCTGTCGACGGCATTGAACATCAACAGAAACAGCGACCCTTATGTCCATTTGGCTTCTGATGTTTCACTTTTGTTTTTTCGCTCTTTTAAAATTACATCGCGATCTTCGGCTGAATAATTTTCCCACGAATATCTCGGATGTAAATCAGTTATATTTTCAAAATGCTTTTATGGTGCTTGTGAAAGCATTCAGACAACCATTCTCATTTCTTTCACACTCCCCTTTGATTTCAGAAAAAAAATTCTTTTGTTATTTATCTCGTATTATTGGCAACACAAATTCAAACCGAAACTAACACGTCCAACTGCGTTACTTTTCTATACTCGCACCGAAATGCCTATAATATGACATGTTACCGCCCGTGGGGCCTGAGGGGACTTTGGCGGTGCCTTAATGTAGGGGCCCAAAACACGATCGACTTTTGCCCATTATCCCTAACAACTTTACCCCCTCATGCACCACCCCCCAGGCCTCCGACTCCTCCTTCCACAACTTCAAGGCGTTTTGGTCTTCCGTCAACTCCTCCTCCTCCTCCGCCCTCAACTTCTGCTCCTCCCTCAACTTCACAGCCTTTGGTTCTTCCGTCAACCGCTATTCCCTCAACTTCAAAAGCGGAAGCTTTAGGGCGGGGCCCCGGTAGAGGCAGTTGTTAAGGCTTGGTGACCCATGGGCGTGGGCGCCCGCGTCGTATACGATGCTGAGATTCTTTGTCACTACTCCATGGTGGGGGAGGTAGTGCTCTCACTGTCCGGGGGCCCTTTTGCCTCTTCGATGACTCCCTGCTGGAGCTGCTCTCAAATGGTGGCGTCGTACTTCTCCTGGAGTTACGGAGAATGACGAAGCTTTGCGAGGACGGAGGTCAGGCGTATGAGAGCCATCCTGAAGTTGGAGGGGAGGTCGGCGGCACATGAGTTTCATACAATTTAATTGAAGCAGAAATTTCGCAATCAAATTTAAGAAATTTTGATAGTAAATCTTAACACAAAAATATTGACCTTTTCCATATCGAATATCCCTTCTTTTTAGTATTCTTTCAATTTTTTGCAAAAATTTTAGATATAGAAAGTAAAAATCTAAGTATTTACATAAATAATTAGTGCTTTTAGAACTCATTTAGCTAAAATTCGGACGATCTCAGCATAAGGCGTTAGATATTCGGTTTTTTTCCCTCGGCGGCGCCTATCGGCGCCGCCGAACCCCCACTCCCTCCCTCTCTTAAAAAATTTTAGGAAACTAATGCGCAAAAAACAGAAAAAAATCACTCTGCTCGGTCGCGCTTTGTTAGATTTTAATCATGAAGCTGTTAGAAAGAGATTAAAAATTTTATTCATTGACAAAATTTGATAAAAAAACTTGTTAAGTTCAATACACATCAATTTTGATTAAATTTTAGAAAGACGCCACATCACGATCGAAAAAAATTAGTGAAAAATCGATTTTTCGAAATCTGGAAAACTTTATTGATTTTTAAATAAGGCGGTTAACCGCGGATAACCGCGGGCGGTTAACGGTTATGAGATTTTGAGGACGGGCGGTTACGGTTACGAAAATTGGTAACGTGAGCACCCCTGCCTAAAATAGTGATTTAGATAATTCTTTGACGCCGGGAAAATTTTTAGAATTTTTGACTTAATTTGTTAAGAGAGTTATTGGCGAAATGTTGTTAAGAAATTTGATCGATGGCTTCGTGGTTTATCTTTTCGTCTTGTCTTATGTTTTGCCAATTTTTGTAAACATTTTTTCCAAAATTCCAAAGCAAAATGCTTAATTTTGAGAAATATGCCTTAACAAAAATACTAAAATGTTTCCAGACGGCGCCTGTTAAATCTCCAATAAGACATCATACCTCTGATAAGACATCATTTCACCAATAAGACATCATATCTCCGATAAGACATCATATCACCGATATTCGAGATTTTTCAAGTCTAAAAATCCCCTCCCTAATTATTTAGTAAGAAAATATTTACGTCAGTAATATTGATTTGTTTCCCGGTTCAAAATAATATTTATGAGATGTCAGACAGTATTGATTGGGGTGAGTTAATTATTAAAGAATATGATTTAATATAATACTTTAAATGCATATTTTCAATTGTGGGCTGTCATTTATTACATTCAATAATTTTTTATCAAAGATAAATAAAATTTATTAATATTTGTAAACATTTGTGAATATGTATTTATCAGGGATGTCAATATCGTTTCCTCAAAATACGATATCTGAGAGAAATTCTTTAGCACAAAAATAATTGACCAATTTCCATATTGAATTTTCTGTTTAAATTATAAAATTATTGGATTTTACATATATAATTGTCCCTAAATTCAGAGGTTATTTTGCCGAAATAAAATGGAAGCGTTTTGGCTTTTATTTTTGGTACCATTTTTTGCAACAAATTCACTGGACAAAGCCGAATCCGTACAATTATTTGATGAAATATTCGGAGAAGGGTGGTGGGACAATGAGAAAGCCGACGAATGGGATAAATTAACTCTTGAACAAAATGCCCTTCACCAAAGCGACCGGCAGAACACCCAAATTGGACAAATTGAACCCAATTCAACTGATCAGAATCTTCCTCTCACAGAGTCTGATCACTCTGGACAAATTGAACTCAATTCAACTGATCAGAATCCTTCTCTCACAGAGTCTGATCACTCTGATAATGCCAAAAATGGTGAAAAACAGAACAAAGTTTCTTTAAACGAAAATATTGCTGAAGATGAGCGAAAACGTAAAATTGTTGTCAAATTCCACGCAATGAAAGACGAATTTAAGCAAAAAAGAAAATATTCAACAAAAGAAAGAACTCAAATTGAGGAAAAAATTGCAAAACATTTGAAAGTCAATCGGGCAAAAATATATAAATGGAAAAAAGAATTTGGCTTAAGTCGAAAAAAGACAAAAAATGAGCAAAAAAATTTGGTAGAGAAATTTGATCAAATGAAAGCCGAGTTAACGCAGGCCGGATTCAAAAACTCATATCAAAATGAAATAAATGAAACTGTCGCGAAAGAATTGGGCCTCGGCGTTACAACAATTTACAATTGGAAACGAGAACTTGGCCAAACCGGTGAGTATTTTAATTTTATTAATTTATTTATATTAATTAAAAAATTTTTTACAGAACCAAAACATAAACACTCCCACAGCGAACAAATGGAATTAATGAAACGTTATTATGAAATTAAGGACAATGACCCTAACATTCATGACAAGGTCATTACTAAAATGTTGAATATTGGAACTGATACTTTGGTTAGATGGAAGAGGAAATTTAAACGACAGCAATTCCAACCTGGGCATTCATTGGCTGAGAATGCCGACTGAAATGATCAGGAAAATTGAAAACTCGAATTTGGGGAGCTTTTGAATAAAGATCAGTGATTGGAAAAATAAGTTTGGATGAATTTAACTCACCAAAAGTGTTCCTATCCTTTATGCATATTTGGCAAACATTTGATTTAAAAAATGCATACAAATACCAAAATTGTGAAAACAACTCTTGGCGTTATAATGCTCCTAATTTTCTCTATTTTTCCAAGTTTAAAAGAATTGCCCAAAACAGTGGCGACTGAGGTCCCCCAGACTTCACGAGCCCGTGCCGACCAGGGTTGCAGCGGATCATCCGAAATCCGTTATCCGAAATCCGAAATCCGGTGTTTTTCCCAATCCGAAATCCGATCCGAGAAATTTGGGCAATCCGATCCGAAATCCGTATCCAACTTTTTTCCCAATCCGCTGCAACCCTGGTGCCGACCGAATTGCCAGCCCGTCGCTGGTCACCCTAACTAGGGAAGGTATTCAGGTGGCCGTGCGACTTCGGGATTCGATGCTTCTAAAGCAATAAACACTTTTTTAATCATAAAAAATCAATTTGCACCAACGGGGTTTGAACCCCTGCAGGGCAATAAGCGAACGGACACAGAGGCACTGCGTCACCGAAGCCGAAGAGTTCTTCTTATTAAATCAAAATGCTGTGATGGCTCATAAACTTTAAAGCCTCATATCTCCCCGCCGGAGCTTATTTAGCAGCTAAAAAATGTCTTAAAAGTTTTTCCTGAAAATTAGCTATTTTTGATACCAAAATGATCCCGAAGTCCCACGGTCTTCCAAGTAAGTGAATTACCCGTACACCTGAATGGACGACCTAAATTTTCAGCTTCTTATTGCCAATTCGTTTTGCGTGAACAGCCAAGTCTTTAGCGTCCGTTCCATATTCCGTGAAATTCCGTATTTTTAGTCTGTCCCGTATTACGTGTTCCGTATTTTTTTGGGTGTACCGTAATTCCATGTTCCGAAATAAATACGAAATTTTCCGTTTTGTATTTGATTTAAAATCATTGGCGGTACATTGAGGTGGTGGTGGTGAAATGGTAAGTGCTGGGGTCTTGTATGATTATTAGTTGGGGGTAGGGTTGAGCGGGACCGGGACCGGGACGGGATTTTCCGGTTTTTTCAGGTCCTGGTCGGGACGAGACTTTTTAAAAACTGAAAGTCCCAGTCCCGGTTTTTGGTCCCGCCGGGACCGGGACCAACCGGGACTAAATGTACACCCCTAATGATGGCATCATCGAGCGACAATTTCAATCTTTTTTACTTATGTCTCCCAAGTAGAGTGCGGCGCGAGATTGATCCCGCGCGGAATTTTGCGGGATCCCCGCGCTGCAATCCCGCATTTTTTGCGTTTGGGGGATTGCGGGATTTGCGGGATTAATCCCGCAAATCCGATCCCGCACGCGATTTTGAATTGCAATCCCGCAGCGGGATCCGCAATTTAGGTGCGGGATTTGCGGGATTGAAAATTGTTAGTGAATAATGCTAGTTTATTCAAAATTAGCATTGAAGTTTTGCCAAATCTTTCAATTAAAAAGACTCGATGCTCACAAATTACACAAGTGGAGTATTATAATAATAAATTTTAATAATGAAATTCAAATATCGTCTGGTGTAGTGGTGAAAAAGTTTTGGTCCGCTTTTTACAACTTTTTGGAATTATCATTTTTTGGTTGGACGAACTTACAAAACCATAGGGGACCTTTATTTTACCTACAAATTGGTAAATAAATGGAGTCAAAAATTCAAAAATAGCCGTATTTAGTTGCAAACCTCTTAACAAATTGAGTAAAAATTCCAAAAATTTTCCCCGGCGACGCCTATCGGCACCGCCGACCCCTTCCTCAGCCCCAGCAGTAGAAGTGAATCCAGTATTTATAAAATTCCGAACTTTGTCAAATGTCGAGGGAGGCCCCTTCTGTTTTGTAAATTGGTAATTATTGGACGAAAGCTTCGGTTAGGTTTGAAACCAAAAAGCTTTAGTTCGGTTATCCGGATTCGGTTATCCGAAAATATTTGAAACCGACAGCCTTACTTATATAGAGCCCTCGAGACGAGATCTCGTCTCGAAATCTCGAAAAATCTCGACGAGATTCTCGAGAAATCACGACCTCGAGATCTCGCTCGACTAAAAATGAGTTTTACGAGATTTTTGGAGCCCGATTCCCCGGCAGAACACACGCAATTCAACTGATCAGAATCCTCCTCTCACAGATTCTGATCACTCTGGACAAATTGAACCAAATTCAACTGATCAGCTATTAGCCATAAGCCGAAAAATCCAAAAAATGAGCGCAGAAATTTGGTAGAAAAGTTTGATCAGATAAAAGCCGAGTTAAAGCGAGACGGATTCAAATTTGGGCCGCAGTTTTAGAACAGTAAATAATAATTACGAAAAGATAAAGGAAAAGCAACAATTAGTCGATTCGCGTATTTGATCAATTTGAGGCCCACCCTGGCTTGGGGTTTGTTAGGCTTAGGCCTAAGCTAGCCTAAGCTTAAGCTTAGCTTAGACCAAGCTTAGGCTTTGCCTAAGACGTCGAGGGGATTCGGGAAGTTTTGGCTAGGGGGGATTCGAGACACTTTTGGCTGGAGTTGGGATTCGGACGAGTGGGATTCAGAGCGGAAGCGGACATCCTATTTCCGATACGACGTCATATATGCATTTCTGTTTCATTAAATCGTAAATCCAATCATCGTAAGTATCGCTTATCGCTATCGCATTGGAAAATTCGATATCGCATATCGCCGATCGCTTTTTTTCCTGCGCGATTGACATCCTGGTAAGTACGAAAACATCGTGTAAACACACATGATTGAAATATGCATTTTTTTAATCAATTGTTTGCTAAATATGCAAATTTTGTTTTTTAATTGCATTTTGTTAAATTGCTTTTTCCAATTATACATTTCCAATATTCAACATTTTGGCAATGTTCTCGTCAATAATTTTAGGATTTTTATCTTTAATTCATAATAACACTTCATCAATTCCTTTTGTTCACTGTGTTTTGGCTTTCGATTAAGCCAAAAAATGTTTTCCATTGTTTTGTTGTGCCAACATTTACACCAAATCTTTCACAAATTTATTTGAGAGTTGACAAAATTATTAATTTTATCAAATAAACTACTATTTGATTTATTTTTAAAAGTTTTTAGTAAATATTTAAAAATAAATCTCACTGATTTGGCCAAGTTTTCGTTTCCAATTGTAAATTGTTGTAAAATTGAGGCCTAATTCTTTCGCGAGAAAAATATTGCCGTCCTTTTCGTTTGTTTTATGAAACTTTCTGTATTCATCTTTACTGCCAATGATAAAAAGAAATTTGTTGTCAAATTTAAAATAGCATTGGGATACTTCTGCGTTTTGAATGTTCTTTAAGTTTCCTTCGCAATTTTCCAATAAATCTCCGCGCGTTTTTATCTCGTTCTTAAATACAGCTCAACCAAATTTTTTGCGCCTTAATTCGATGCAAATCCTTCAAAACGAATGCCACACATACANTGGAAAAAAGAGTTTGGCTTAAGTCGATCAAATCAAAAAAATGAGCAAAAAAAATTTGATAGAGAAATTTGATCAAATGAAAGCCGAGTTAAAGCGGGCCGGATTCAAAAACTCTTATACCTGTCTCTTATACACATCTAGATGTGTATAAGAGACAGAAATTGCCGCACTCGGGCACTCCCCACTATAACAACTTCGCAGAAAAGATTGCTCCAAAAAAACAGGGGTCGCGCTCAGTTGGTTTGCAATTTGAGCGCCAGCGCTCATGTGGCAACTTCGTAACGCTTAAGCTGACCCCCCTTCCTTGCGCATTTATGATTGGCATTTTTTTTCATTTGGCACTTCTTCCCTTTGGCATTTTCTCCCTTTTAGCATTTAGCCCTTTTGGCATTTTCTCCCTTTTGCATTTATCCTTTTTGGCATTTTTTCATTTGGCATTTCTCCCTTTAGCATCTTCTCCCTCACCTCTGTTGAGAGGAATCTTCAGCCAGTTTATGATTTTTTGCCCATTCTACCGTATATTCTTGAGGCTCAAATTCACCAACAGGAGGGCCATTATAGCAAATGCTACAATTTTAAAACAAAACGAGCACGTTTCGGGCTATACCGTAAAAAAGCATCGGTCAGTTCGGGAGTTATTCTTAAGAGTCATTATATGAAACAAAAGTTTTAAATTCCTCGCCATCTTGTCAAGAATATACTTCCAAAATTTGTCAGCCGAAAAATCTTTTTTTTTGCCATCAAAACTTCCCGGCTTTCATTTAAATTTGTGTGTATTAATTCTCTTAATAGAGTCGTGAATTGTTCCACAATTTCGTCACTATGATAACCGAACTCTTCCGCCAAAGAACGTATCTAATAAAATGCCAAAACATTAATATTTTCCATTAAATCTCTAAATTTTCAACATTGCCAAATTCTCATTTTCCAAGTACGTTCTTGGAAATAAGTATGCTTTTGAATTTGTAAGTAACGAGGCTCCGTTTCCAATTACTGTACTTGGTATCCAAGTACGAATACGAACCCTGGCTTATTCTGAAAGATGTTTTCGAAATTGCCACGACACTACCTTTTGCTCAAAAACAAATTCGCAGAGCCAGAGAACGCTTTGTCCAAATGTGAGGCCGTCCTCTTTATTATCGGCTCAAAATACTCAATTTTCTTTTTCAAACTATTTATAAGGATTGGATTGGAGGTGGCATGGATTTGGTCTATTACATAATTGAATTTTTTTCCCCTTTAAAAAGTACCAAATTTATGGGGTGTAAGTTGACCAATAACATTTTAATATGACAACATTTTTTTCACATCTTCCTAAAAGAAAAACATACCTAAATTCATACTTATAGCTAACATTTTCGAAAATGCTTAAAAATTTTATTAGTGCATTTTTGATCGAAAACCCTTTTTCAAAAATGTGGGCGTCAGCTCAAGAGCAATTATAAATGATGAAAGGGCTATTCAAAATTGATCGCTATTTTTATAAAATGATTTTAAATATTGTCAGCAATATTGATTCGGGTGAATTATTAACGAATATGATTTATGAAGGCCCATTCAATTGTGGTCTGTCATTTATTACTTTTTGTTATCAAAGCTTAATAATATTTAAAAATTCAAATAGTTAGAAATTTTGAGAGAAATTCTATAACACAAAGTCCTTTTAAATTATTAAATTAATTGGAATTTCAATAAATGACCCTAAATTCAGAGGTATTTTGCACAAATAAATGCGAGATTTTTGGATTTTAATTTTGGTTTTATTCTTTGGAACAAATTCACTGGACAAAGCCGAATCTGTACAATTATTTGATGAAATATTCGGAGAAGGATGGTGGGACAATGAGAAAGCCAAAGAATGGGATAAATTAACGCTTGAACAAAATTTCCATCACCAAATCGACCGGCAGAACACGCAGCTTGGACAAATTGAACTCAGTTCAACTGATCAGCTTGGACAAATTGAACCCAATTCAACTGATCAGAATCCTTCTCTCACAGAGTTTGAACACTCTGAGAATGCCAAAAACCCTGAAGATGAGCGAAAACGTAAAATAATCGACAAATTCCTCGCAATGAAAGACGAATTTAACCAAAAAGGAAAATATTCAAAAAAAGAAAGGACTAAAATTGAGCAGAAAATTGCTAAAGATTTAAAAGTCAGTCGCACAAAAATATATGAATGGAAAAGAGAATTTGGCCTAAGTCAAAAAATTCACTTTGAGAAAGGAAAAGAAGAACGTAAACATTTGATAGAAAAATTTGATCAAATGAAAGCCGAGTTAAAGCGGGACGAATTCAAATGAAATTAAGGGCAAAAATCCTAAAATGAATGTTGGGGGCATTGCCAAAACGTTGAAAATTGCAAGAGGCACTTTGTATAGATGGAAAAAGGAATTCGAACGACAGCAATTTCATCAAGATTCTGTCGATGGACAATCTGTTGAAGAGAATGCCGCGGCAAATGTTCAGGAAATTGAGCTGAAAAAAATTATTTAAAAGACCTGCTTATTATTTTTTTGTTGCGAATTCTACTTTACTTTTAGCGGGGAAGAGGTCGGCGAGAAAATTTTAAATTTATTTGTTAAGAGATTTGCAAACAAAATTTTAATAATACGGTAGTTTTTTGAAGCTTTTTAGGAATGGGAGGAGTCCGGCGACGCCGATAGGTGCCGCCGGGGGAAAAATGAAAGA
>MEIZ01000056.1:44112-83279 GCA_001723225.1 Globodera ellingtonae
AAAAACCCGGTTTGTCGGCTTTGGCGCCGCATTTTGCACCCGAGAGATGGAACGGGACAATAAAATGGGCAGAAAAAAGCGGAACTTCGCACGCGCGCGCGCGCGGCTTTTGCATTAAGAAAATGGACTTTAAACGGAAAAAACTGTGGCGATACTGTCACTTTTCCTCCAGGGCAATTATAAATTTATAAAAATATATTTTCATTTTTAGCTATTCAACAATCAATCGCCACATTTTTGTAAAATGATGATTATTAGTAAGAAATGTCAAGAATATTGATTTTGTGTGAGACAAGTTATTAAAGAATATGATTTATAATTTGCATTTATTTGGGCTAAAAAATTCACCATTTTAGTTATTTTATTTCATTTACAAAATATTCACATTATTATCCCAACAATAACCCAAAGATGAATGAGTTTGATTTGACAAAGCCGAAGATTTGAAAACGCCGGCGCCAACAAACTTTGGACAAAATGTCCATCACCAAATCGATCGGCATAACATCCAACTTGGACAAATTGAACCCAATTCCCCAACATTAACCTAGAGTTCTGGATTTTATTTTGGTTTCATTTTTTTCAACTTATTCACTACGAAATTAAGCCAAATGAAATTATTTGAATAAAGAAAGAATTGAAATTGAGGAGAAAATTGCTAAACGTTTAAAAGTCACTCGCTCATAAATATATGGAAAAAAGAATTTGCCTAACTATAAGTCGAAAAGTGGGAGTATTATTTAGATGGCACCCTCCCACACCCCCGTTAATTCATGTACCCTAAAGAATAATTCAAAAAATACAAAAAAACAAAAATGTGTTTTTCCAAATTTTATCGACGCGTGCCGTCCTCAAAGAACACGCCGCCATCGATGGCACAGTATTTGGATGCAAATGCACTTGAAGCCGGAGCCGCCCAGCTGTCCAAGCGGTCCCAGGGGGCCTGGCGCGCCTTCCGGTCCGGGCTGCCATGGTTAAATAACCACAACCCCGCATTTTGGCTATTAAGAATTGATAGCCATTTTTATAAAAATCGGCATATTAATATTATGAGATATCATGAATATTATTGATTCGAGTGGGTTAATTATTAAAGAGTATAGTTTATACAAATAAATGCATAAATTGTGGGCTGTCATTCATTACTTTCAATGATTTTTTTATCAAAGCTAAATAATATATTTATAATTTGAATATTATTTTACAATGTAAGATAACTAGACGCCTGCGGGGGGCTTGTTTTTGATTGAAGACATAGGGGGGCTTTGCCTTTGGCTTCTGTTCCTTGGGTTAGACATTTCTTTATTTAAATTTTTTTTCATTTTCAATTTCAATTTATTTATTTTTTATTTAACTTGAATTAATTTTTCTCTCCTTAATTTTTCACCAACACAATTGTTCTATGGGGTTCCCTTGTGCACTATTTCTTCTTCAATTGATTAAATCATATCTCGATCAATTTTGATCAGAACTAAACAAACTTTTTTTTGTTTAGCTCAGCTTAGCTGAATTTAATTAAATACCATTTATTTAAAAAATTTAAAATTTAATTTTTTAAATTTTTGCTCAAAATTTATAATATATACCATTTTGAAGCCCACACCTTGGCGCATGCCCTACCACAAAATCAGCCCGTTCCCCAACCCAAAAATTTTCACCATAAAAGTTGGCGCAAAAAAAAATAAATTTTGCCAACTTTGACGACCCAGTTCGACCTCAAGTCGATCCCTTACAAACCCGACCAAAAGACATTTTTTGTAGCTTATTATGACCTCAACTTATAATTAACCAACCCCCACCCGATCCGAGCAAACAAAAACCATACGATTGGACAATTCCATATCGAATTTTCCGATTAAATTAAAATTAATTGGTATTTCATAAAATGCTCCTAAATTCAGAGTTGCACAAATAAAATGGAAGAATTTAGAATTTTAATTTTGGTGTTATTTTTTGCAACAAACTCACTGGACAAAGCCGAATCTGTAAAAGTAAAATTGGATGAAAAGCCACTCAAAATAATTGATGAAATATTTGGAGAAGGATGGTGGGACAATGACAAAGACGAAGAATGGAATAAATTAACGCTTGAACACAATTTCCATTACGAAAGCGACCGGAAGAACACCCAACTTGGGCAAATTGAACCCAATTCAACTGATCAGAATTCTCCTCTCACAGAGTCTGATCACTCTGATAATGCCAAAAATGGGGGAGAACGGAACGAAATAATAAAAGAAAGTACTTCACACGAAAAACGTAAAATTATCGACAAATTCCACGCTATGAGAAACGAATTTCAACAACTGGGAAAATATTCAAATAAAGAATGGAATAAAATTGATGGGAAAATTGCAAAACATTTAAAAGTCAGTCGCAATAACATATATAAATGGAAAAAAGAATTTGGCCTAAGTCAAAAAGTGTTCTATGAAAAAGAAGAACGTAAACATTTGGTAGAAAAATTTGATCAAATGAAAGCCGAGTTAAAGCTGGCCGGGCTCAAAAACTCTTATAAAAATGAAATAAATGAAACTGTCGCAAAAGAATTGGGCCTCAGTTTGGCAACAATTTACAAATGGAAACGTGAACTTGGCCAAATCAGTGAGTATTTAAAGACCAAATTTATTTATATTAATTAAAAATTCTTTTACAGCACCACAACATAAACACTCCCACAGTGAGCAAAAGGAATTGATGAAACGTTATTATCAAATTAAAAACAATAATTCTAAAATTAGTGACAAGGAAATTACTAAAACATTCAAAATTGGAACAAACACTTTGGTTAGATGGAAAAAGCAATTCAAGCGACATCAATTTCATCCAAATTTTGTCGATGGACATTCTGTGGAAGAGAATGCCGCGGCAGAAGTATTTGAATGAAACGATTTGCGTCAATAGATCGACATTCTTTTTTATTCCGTCCCAATGCGTGAAGTCCGATGAAGTTGTTGAATAACAGCCATTATATAAATTTTATTAAAGGAAATTACTGAACTCTTTATTGAACTTTGTACAAATAGCGGAAGCTTAATGCCATCCCAATACGGAACATAACTTTTACATAACCTAAAAGTATTCCGGGATCACATTGGGATCCGTATTTTTGAATATTATGATCCCTTGAAATTTGGCACAATGACACTTCTCCCATCAGACAAACACTAATTGACCTGTCTCTTATACACATCTAGATGTGTATAAGAGACAGGCTATGTAGCGAGTTGGGTAAATACCCTCGGGGGTCAAACCACGGTTGTGTAAATTGTATTTGTGTCTTTTAATTAACTCCATGGCAAAGGAAACAATTTCTAAAAAACTATTAAACCCCTGCCACAGAACAGGAACAAGCCTAAATGCTGATTTTCTTCAACATCAATCTCTCAAAACTCAATTATAAATATTGGTAAAGGCAAAAATTCCGAAATAAACGAGTTTTGTTTAAAAATTAAATATTTTGGTACCGAAAACCAAAAAAGTACCGACAATTTTTTTTCGTTTCGGTACCAGTACTTTTTTGGTACTTTACCGAAAGATACCGACCCGAACCTTCTGGCCGGTCTCTACTATAAAGGCTACAGCGCCCGATCCCTTTGATGTTAAAGGTCTGGCGGCGGTTCGGGAATTTGTTCGTTAAACGGTGATTATAATATTTCGGCGCTTTAAGTACGAAACATTTTTTATGGCATTTTTGTTGCACAGTTTCCTGGACCCGAGAATCAAAGATAACGGAACACAGTGAATTGTCAAATTAAATAAGTTATATGTCATTAGATCTATTTGAAAAGAAGAAAGTGAATTGCCGAAAATTCTATTCTCCATCGTTTCATTCAAATACTCCCCAAATTCGAGTTTCCTGAACATATGCCGCGGTCTTCCACAAAAAGTTCATCGACAAAATTTGGATGCAATTGCTGTCGTTTAAATTGCCTTTTCCATCTAATCAAAGTGGCACTTCCAATTTTCAACATTTTGGCAATGTTCTCGTCACTAATTTTAGGAGTTTTGTCTTTTATTTCATAATAAAGTTTCATCAATTCTTTTTGTTCGCTGTGAGGGTGTTTCTGTTTTGGTGCTGTAAATGAATTTTTAATTAATATAAATAAATTAATAAAATCAAAAACTCACTGGTTTGGCCAAGTTCACGTTTCCAATTGTAAATTGTTACAAAACTTAGACCCAATTTCTTCGCGACAGTTTTATCTAATTCATTTTGAAAGTTCTTGAATCCGGCCCGCTGTAACTCGGCTTTCTTTTGGTCAAATTTCTTTATCAAATGTTTACGTTCTTCTTTTTCATTACCAAAGTTATGCCTTTTTCGACTTAGGCCAAATTCTTTTTTCCATTTATATATTTTTGTGCAATTGACTTTTAAATATTTAGCAATTTTGTCATCAATTTGATTCCATTCTTTTGACGAAAATTTCCCTTTTTGCTTAAATTCGTCTTTCATTGCGTGGAATTTGTCGATTATTTTACGTTTTCGCTCATCTTCAGCAATATTTTCGTTCTGTTCCTCATCAATTTTGGCATTCTCAGAGTGTTCAAACTCTGTGAGAGGAGGATTCTGATCAGTTGAATTGGGTTCAATTTGTCCAAGCTGGGGGGTGTTCTGCCGGTCGATTTGGTGATGGAAATTGTGTTCAAGCGTTAATTTATTCCATTCTTCGTCTTTGTCATTGTCCCACCAGCCTTCTCCAAATATTTCATCAATTATTTTGAGTGGCGTTTCCTCCAATTGTACGGATTCGGCTTTGTCGAGCGAATTTGTTGCAAAAAATAAGACCAAAATTAAAATCCAAAATTCCATTATAGTTGGGCAAAAAACAACCTCTGAATTTACAATTAATTTTATAATTTAAAGCAAAATTCGACTGCAAATTTGTCAATCTATTTTGTGTTAAAGAATTTTTTATTATTTATTTAGCTTTAGCAAAAAATGATTCAAAGTAATAAATGACAGCAACAATTGAAATGGGCATTCATATAAATTATATTTTTAATAATTATCTCACCCAAATCAATATTCCCCTTTTGAACCGGTACCAAATCAATATTCCTGGGGCCTCATAGAATAATAATATTCACGATTTTATAAAATGGCGATCGATTGTCAATAGTCAAATGAAAACAAATATTTTAAAATAATTCAAATTCGCCCTGGTGGAAAAGTCACATTTCCGTTTCTGTTCGCATTTACACCACAAACTTTTCCTTTTAAATTTCGATCTTTGCGCCGCAGGAAAAATTCAATTTTTTGCGTCACAGATTTTCAAAAAGTTTAGAAATTATGACGCTTTTTATTATTAAAGAAATTTATTTTACCCGAATTCGGACCCCGGACCCGGAATATAAACAATTTTCAAAAATAATTTTGACCTCAAAATCATTTAAAAAACAAACAATTACAATGAAACAAAGAATGCTCGAATTCATGCTTTTCAATGAAGGCCAAATGTGGAGGGGGCTCATAAAAACTCATATAAAAGAGCCGGAATGACAATTTAGAACTCTTCTAATTTTCGTTTTTTTACAGAATTCACTGAATTTTTTAATTCATATAAAGTGGGCCAATCCTAATAAACTTGGTGGGAAAAAATTAAGAGAATTTTTACGCTTGAGTTATTTTCACAAATTATAAATCCAATAAGGTTTGGCCAATTTTGTAAAAAAAAAATGGGGGGGGGCCGGAGGACGGATTATGGCACGAAACACAAAACTAAATTTAAAGGATAAAATTTTTTATTCTTATTGAGTTTTTTGTTTTGCATTTTCCGACGAGTTTCCAATTTCTTCCATCCTTTAATAAGCAGGAAATTCAAAAACAATAAATATGTTAAGCTAGAATTAGCGAAATCGTCTATAATTTAGAAACAGCTACGGTGGAAATAAAAAACATACAAAAATGCGTATATTTTGGCAAAATGTTTATTATTAGGGCGTCCAAAATGATTTTTTTTTTCCTGCACTTGGAATGACCTAAAACGCGCGCATTCACGATTTATGTGCTTAGGTATTTGCATATTTGTGCATATTTCGCTATTTATGTGCATATTTTATGTGCTTAGCATTTTGCAAAAAATTTCTTCACAAAAGCCAAACAAAAAAATGTTGCAAGCATTCACCATCCATTGTGGAGGCTATGTTGATAATCATGACATTCCCTCCGAGTCTTTAGGGGGAAAAAACTAATTTTTCTATATTTACTAATAGTTACTTTAGGGCTTGTTTATCAGTTAGCAAGTCTTGTCCCCAATACTTGACAATCGAATGAGTTTTTCACTTGAAAATTTGTATCTCATCAGCAATTTTAACACGTGTTGGATGAATTTGAAGAATTTTGGGAAAATAATTTAAAATAAAAGAAAACAATTTCATTTTATGATTCTTGTAATTGAACATTTCTAACAAAAATAGCTTTTATTGCAAACAAAAAAAGACTTTGTTCTCCATGCGCAAATTTTAGCGAGGCCAAGCAGAAAAAGTAGGAATTTTAACAATGCCAAAGCGGCACGCACGACTGGTTGGCATGGAATAAGAACCGATTAAGTTATTCGAATACTCCCCGAATTCGAGTTCTCAATTTTCTGAACATTTACCGCGTCATTCTCATCCACGACAGAATTTGGATGCAATTGCTGTTGTTTAAATTGGCTTTTCCATCTAACCAAAGTGGCACTTCCAATTTTCAATATTTTGGCAATGTCCTCATCTCTAATTTTAGGATTTTTGCCCTTTATTTCATAATAACTTTTCATCAAAAATTCCTTTTGTTTGTCATGGGCGTATTTTTTGGCTGCTGCAAAAGAATTTTTAATTAATAAAAATAAATAATAAAATTGGGCTTGAACTCACTGGTTTGGCCAAGTTTTCGTTTCCACCTGTAAATTGTTGCAAAACTTAAGCCCAATTCTTTTGCGACATTTTCATCAATTTCGTGCTCATAAGAGTTTTTGAATCCGCCCCGCTTTAACTCGGCTTTTCTTTGATCAAATTTCTCTATTAAACGTTTACGTTCATTTTTTAGAGGATTCTGATCAGTTGATTTGGGTTCAATTTGTCCAAGCTGATCAGACTCTGTGAGAGGAGAATTCTGATCAGTTGAATTGGGTTCAATTTGTCCAAGCTNAAGCTGATCAGACTCTGTGAGAGGAGAATTCTGATCAGTTGAATTGGGTTCAATTTGTCCAAGCTGATCAGTTGATTTGGGTTCAATTTGTCCAATTTGGGTGTTCTGCCGATCGATTTGGTGATGGAAATTGTGTTCAAGCGTTAATTTATCCCATTCGTCCGCCTTGTCATTGTCCCACCATCCTTCTCCGAATATTTCATCAAATAAATTTACGGATTCGGCTTTGTCCAATGAATTTGTTGCGAAGAATAAGACCAAAATTAAAATCCAAAACTCTTCCATCCTAAGATAATCGTTGGGATAAATGAATAAAAATTTTCAGCCCAAATAAAGTCTGATCTTAAGGTTGGGTACTCCCTATCCCCGAGCCAAAAAAAGCTAGGGGACGGGGTCGGGGAGTCCAGGGTTGACCTTGTCAGGGGTCGGGGACGACCCCGTTTTGGGGTTCGGGAGTCCGGGAGGAACCCTACGTTGTATTGAACGTCAGCGACTGACAACAAAATTTGCATAATTTTTTCACCAAATTAGAATTCAAAAAAATAATACGCAAAATCGAAAAATTATTGAATATTTCTTTATTATAAGAATGTGCGCATAAAAATGTGATTAAATCCAAAAATCAATTCTTTGTAAAAATCTGCAAAATAAATGTAAAGTAGGGCATTTGAAGTTTGATGCGGTGGTTGTTCAGATAACTATAAATTATTTTTTCCGACTTTCTCTGAACATTTACGGTGGGTAAAACGATTCTAAAAATTCATTTAATTTTACGATTCTTAAAAAGTATTTTAGATGATGATAATTCACAAGTTTACATTTCATTTTTGGGGTGGACAAAATCACAAACCATAAGGGGGAACTGGCCCCTTTTGGTTTTCAATATTCATAATTTTTTTGGAACAATTAGCGTATTTAAATCATGTTAAATTTTCAAAAAATTTTCCCGACGGCACCGACAGGCGCCGTGAGGACTGTTGTCGGATCTTAAAAATATTGTCAGATTCATGATCAGCACCCTTTAAAACCCCCATATATGATGTTTTCAACGCCTTGTTGTTAACCTTTTTTTCGATGAACATTCTGTGGTGACGGCTCAAATGTTCAGGAAATTGATATCACAAATTCGGATTTAAGGATTGGGTTGAAAACCCGTTTCAATTTGCAGGAGTCCGAAAAAAGCTCTTTCCAAGCCCACCTAAGGCACTGTTTACATTGTATACATATATTTTTTTTAACAATTATTTTTCTTCAATTGGACGGAAAGGTAAGATGAGGAATTTTTAATTCTCTGATGCGGATTTTTAAAATTTTGAGATCGAAACTCTGATTTAAAGATATTAATAGCTATATGTTTTTCCGCCTCCGACCCAGCTTTTCAAAATATTATTAATGAAAATTGCTGAAATGTTCAGTGAAATTTGTACAAATAGCGGAAGCTAATGCCGCAAAACGGTAAAAATGCAAAAATAAATTATTATTATTTTAAGGATTTTAAAGACTCCGATGGGTTCAAACATGTTAACTGTGTCGCTCAATGGGAGTAACCGGTTAATTTTTGGAAATTCTAAAATTTGAAAGTCTAACTTTTTTTAAACTCAACCAAATCAAACAAACATTATGTCATTCGAACGCGGTATGCTTTTAAATCTATTGTTAAACCAAAGCTAAAAATTCGAAAATTTGTGAACAAGTTAATTAAATAAAGGGTTCTTTTCACATTTTAGAATTTCCAAAATTAACCGGGTAATTCCAGAATGGACCGATTTCCATAATTAACCGTTAAAATTTCCTTTAAGGTTGAAATATTTTTTTGTTGCACAGTTCCTGTGGCCCGAGAAGCAAAGATCGGAATGCAGCGAATTTACATAAGTTATATGTCAATTTTACTAAAAAATAATTTTCAGAAAAATATTGGTAACAATTTATTGAATAAATTTAAAAAACGATAATTAGATATATAGCGAATTTTTAGATCTATTAGAAAGCAACAAAAAATTGAATTGCCGAAAATTCTTTGCCCATCGTTTCATTCAAATACTTCTCGAGTTCGAGTTCTCAATTTCCCTAACAACTGCGGCATTCTCTTCCACAGAATGGCTTTCGACCGAATTTTGATTAAATTGCTGTTTTTTCCAGGTGCACAAAGTGCGTCTTCCAATTTTTAGGATTTTGGCAATGTCCTCGTCTCTAAATTTAGTATTTTTTTTGCCCTTAATTTCATAATAACGTTTCATCAATTCGTTTTGTTCGCTGTGGGAGTATTTCTTTGGTTCTGTAAAAAATTTTTTAATTAATATAAATAAATTAACAAAAATTTGTTTTGAAATACTCACTGGTTTGGCCAAGAAATCTTTTGAACCGGGACCAATCAATATTCCTGGGACCTCATAGAATAATAATTACCATTTTAGAAAAATGCACTCGATTGTCAATAGTCGAAAAAAAATATTTTAAAATAATTCAAATTCGCCCTGGTGGAAAAGTGACATTTCCGCTTCTGTATGCGATTTACGCCAATATAAAGACAATGCTTTGTTTAAATTTCGATCTTTGCGCCGCAGGGAAAATTCGATTTTAAGAAAAATTCGATGTTTGGGCGCCGCAGGATTTGTGTCGAAGGACAAGTCGACGTTTGCGATCAACGCGCTGGAACTCAGTGTATTTTGAATGTTGTCAGCATTTTTAAAGCACAAAAATTACAAAAGTTGTTGTTGGTGTTTTGGTTATCCGAAATTTTGCTCAAATTCCGAAATCTGAAACGGAAAAAAAACCCAAAATTTCCGAAATCCGAAGGGGGGGGGGAATGTTGGGGGTCGGGGGCGAAAACCACAGACAAAATTGTCGTGGATTTCGAGTCGAGAAGCAACCCTAATTACGTCTAAGTCAAGTGGATTTGATAAGTTTCAAAAAAGTTTAAAGGTAAACTTGCCAAAAATCGGGTAGAGGTGTTTTTTTTACTGATCTTTTGCTGCTTTTTTCACGTTCCGATGCTGCTTTTAAAAATTTCAATAACATACCTGATATAAATCCCAGTCCAAATTAAATTAATATTTTTTTTCTCAATAAAAAATCGATTTTTTTATTATCCAAAAATTAAATTAGTTAAAAGCATAAAAAAGTGATCGGAGCCGCCCCGTACTTAAATAACAACAACAAATTTAAAAAATGGCTTAATAATAACAAAACAAACATAAAAATAACCATAAATCCCTTTTTTAGTTTCTAAATCTAATCCGGCAATGTTGAATTTGAAATCAGTCCAAATTTCGCTTCATTTTGGCGCCAGGTCTGGCCAACGAAACGCACGGAAACAAATCATCATCATCGGCATAGCGGTGTCTGCAAAAAAAAAACAATCAAATAAATATAACAATAAATTTAAATTAAAAATAATAATAATAATCGGAACATTCAGTAGAGAGTAGAGATCGGCGGGAACGGGATTCCCGCGGGAAAAGTGCGGGATCCTAAGATTTCTGTAACAAATTTTGTAAAAAAACTTGAAAGTGAATTATGAGCTGACCCCCTCCTATTCCTAAAAAGCTTCATAAAAATTAGCATTATTTTAATTGTGTTGTAAATCTCTTAAAATTGAGTCAAAATGTTCTCGGCACCGCCGATCACCTCCCTTCTTTTCCCAAAAACTTTTTGAAAAGTTGCACACAAAAGTTTCCTCATTCGGTATTTTTTTCGAAAGTTTTTTTTGACAGGTATCTTTTTTTATAATGGGTTTTTTTCTTATAAATTTTTTAACAAAAAAAAAGGAGCATTTTCTTTTTTTATTTTTTTGTGCGGGAATCCCGTCCCGCAATTTTTATTTTACCGGACTCTTGTAGAGAGGCTGACATTTAAATTTTTGCGTCTGGATTTTCTGTTTTCTTTCTCACCCAAAAGCTCGCCGTTTTTCGTACAAATGATTTGGCGCGTTGCCAAATTGACGCCACAGCCGATGACGTCGCCGTCACAAAATTTGGGGGGCTGCTGTCTATCGATGGCGTGCGGGTGGCCCCAAAAAAAGCCATAGTGGTCATATGCGTACGTGCCTTCGTAAGTTCCAACCCTGTCGTCCAATGGCATTTGTTTGGTTGCAAGTCCAATGAAAATGCCGCTAAACAATTGTTTTAATGGGAAATGCTTCTAAAGAATTTCAAAACTCAACTATTTATTTTCTTTAACTTACAATGCACCCCCGAATATTTTGACTTCGTAATAGAAAAAGCCAAAATTCCAGGTCGGAATTGGCAGTTCAGCAAGGGCAGTGCGATACCCTGAAATCAAAGGGAATTCGAACATTTTTGTGAACTCTACATAAACTTTTTTCAATCAAATCACTTTAAATGAATAATATTTACCCCATTTCTGTCCATTATGTTGGACAATCAATCGTTCGGGCTCAATGAGTGCGAGGTCCTCGTGACATGCAGCAGAATCCCAGCGATTTTGTTGTCGGATTATTGCTTAGAAAATATAATTTTAACTCATTGTTTTATATTTTCACATTTGAATTTGAATTGGCAATTTTAGGTTCCCACCTCACGTCCTTTGTGTATTTTGTGGCACTTATATAGATGGGTAGGTCAAGTTTTTTTTTCAAATCAAAAACCAAATGTGCGACCCTATTACTCAAAATTTATGTAGAATTTTTTTTTTCTAAAAATCGCTTGAAAATATGTTATTTGGTGCACTGGTTTACGTACAGAAATATTGAGAATTTAAAGCGTTTTTGATTCGATTGAAATTTTTCAAAGGCCCCCTCCCCCTTATTAAACAAAACCCAAAAATTCGATCCGGCTGTTACTCAAAAGTCGTTTTTTCCTTATTTTTCAAAACTGGAAAGGAAAGCATTTAAATTAAGCAACAATTTCCATACCATTTCGCTTTTGTGCTTCAATCAACGCGGCGATGTTCTGCTGCTGCTGTTTCTGATGCCCCTCCAATTCGGCAAATTTGTTGGCATTCGACACTTTCTGCTCCTCAAATTTGGCGTTGAGCATCGCTTGGATGTTGGGTTGGAATTCTTTCTGACCATCCTTTTGCTTCTGTTCCATTCCGCGGATCATTTGCGAAAATTTATTTTCTAAAAATGAAAAAATTGATAATCAAATCAAAGATTAATTGTTCAAGAATTTCTTCTTTTGAAGACAGAAAAACATTTTTCCCTACCGAATTGTTCCTGCTGGTCCTTCTTTAACGTGTCAATTTTGTCATTGGTTTCCTTTTAGTCCTTTTGCTGCTCCAAAGCGTCCATTTTCCGTTATTCCTTCTTTTCTTCAATTAAATTCTTGTGAGCATTTGACAGTTTCTCGAGTTCTCCCTGATGCTTCAACGAAAGCTGATCAATGGAAACTGAAATAGTGAAATAAATTTATTTATTTTGAAGAAAACAAACAAAGGTTAAATGTTAATACTGCAGGTCCCACACAAAAAAAGGGTTTAAGAGGGGGTTACGCAATTGTGAGAACTACTTTTTTAACTTCAAACAAATTTACCCACCCTTCAGTTTTTCGGTCAACTCGTCGATGGTCTGTTGCTGTTTGCTCTGATACTCCTCCATCTTTGTCTGCAAAGCCATGGGAGCATTTGACAGTTCCTGATTCTTCAACGAAAGCTGTTCAATGGAAACTGAAAGGGTGAAATAAACGAATTATTTTTGGAACAAAAAGATGGGAATGCAGCAGATTATTAAGGTAAATAAGTATTTTTCCAAATTCAAACAATTTACCCTTCAGTGTTTCTGTCAACGCGTCGATGGTCCGTTGCTGCTTGTTCTGATACTGCTCCAACTCAGCGCGGAGTTCCTTCTGAACAAATGGCAAGAAACAAATGATGTTTTTCTTAGAAAATATATTCAGATTTTCGTGCTCGAGTTTCGCAAAACTTTCCTCCATTTGTTAAACTTTTTTCTGACCGATTCTGCCGTTTTCAGCTCCTTGTGTCCGGCTTTTCGTCGTTTTGACCGTGAAAAATGTCCGCCACATCTGTCATTAAAAAAATTAAATAATAATTACTTATTAAGCTTTGAATTTAACATTTTTTTACCATTTTCGTTTTGTGCCACCAAATCGAAACTGGCGCTTGCAGTTGGCGAATTGGTCGATTGTTGGCGTTCTAATTTGGCAATTCTGGCGTCGGATGTCTTCAAATTAGAGAAAGCTGGACACAAATATTCTGAAAATATTGGCACTAAATGTTTTTAATAAACATTAATAATCGGTCGACTTTCTTACCCTGATTAGCTGTTTATGTCTCGCTCAAATGACAAAATTATGCTCATTTTCCCCTAAAAAACTTATCATTTTTTTAAATAAGTAAGATTTATTCGCATTTTCTTTTTAGATTCTTTCACTTTAGTCAGCCTTTATTTTCCTATAACTAATTTAATGTTTATAATCGTTAATGTTAATTATTTTTTAAACTTAACCTTTTTTTTAAGAAGAAGTAAATGAAACACTCCGTCCAACCGCAGCGTTGGGTGGTTGCACTTTTCGGGAATCGGAATTCCGACCATCCCTGATGAGCATATCCGGGATGTAACCGGATTCCCGATGCCAGATTCCAAATATGCGCACATATTATGGTCGTTGAATTGTGCCATCGTTTTTTGCACGTGACGAACTTACTGGCGCCTGCTTCCATTGAAAATGCGAATATTATTAGAATGAAAATATTTAGTGAGTTGTCAGGAATGACTATTGATTCAAGTGAGATGATAAAGAATATGAATGCCCCATTTCAATTGTTGGCAGGCATTTATTACTTTCAATAATTTTTTTTATCAAAGCTTAATAATATTTAATTAATATTTGTAAAAATTTATGAATATTTATTATTCCTTAAAATTAAAAAATACGAAAACTCTTAAACAAAAAAAATAAAATAAATTGGAATTTCGTATATATCTCTAAATTAAGAGTTTATGTGCACAAATAAAATGAAAGAGTTTTGGATTTTAATTTTGGTCTCATTCTTCGCAACAAATTTACTCGACAAAGCCGAATCCGTACAATTATTTGATGAAATATTCGGAGAAGGATGGTGGGACAATGACAAAGACGAAGAATGGAATAAATTAACGCTTGAACACAATTTCCATCACCAAATCAGCCGGCAGAACACCCAAATTGGACAAATTGAACCCAAATCAACTGATCAGAATCCTCCTCTCACAGAGTCTGATCACTCTGGACAAATTGAACCCAATTCAACTGATCAGAATCTTCCTCTAACAGAGTCTGATTACTCTGATAATGCCAAAAATGGTGAAGAACGGAACGAAGTTTCTTCACCCGAAAATATTTCTGAAGATGAGCGAAAACGTAAAATAATCGACAAATTCCACGCAATAAAAGACGAATTAAAGCAAAAAGGAAAATTCCTTAGGAAAGAAAAAACTCAAATTGAGCAGAAAATTGCAAAGCATTTAAAAGTCAATCGCAAAAAAATATATGAATGGAAAAAAGAATTAGGCCTAAGTCAAAAAATGCTTAACTTTGGGAAGGAAAAAAATAATCGAAAAAATTTGGTAGAGAAATTTGATCAAATGAAAGCCGAGTTAACGCGGGCCGGGCTCAAAAACTCTTATTCAAATCAAATTGATGAAACTGTCGCGAAAGAATTGGGCCTCAGTTTTAAAACAATTTACAATTGGAAACAAAAACTTGGCCAAACCGGTGAGTATTTTGAGCCCAATTTTATTTATTTATTTATATTAATTAAAAATTCTTTTACAGCACTAAAACATAAACACTCCGACAGCGAACAAAAGGAATTGATGCAACTTTATTATGAAATTAAGGGCCAAAATCCTAAAATTAGTGATGAGAACATTGCTAAAAAGCTGAACATCAGCAGAGTCACTTTGTCTAAATGGAAAAAGCACTTTAAATGACAGCAATTTCATCAAAATTCTGTCGATGGACATTCTGTGGAAGAGAATGCCACGGCAAATGTTCAGGAAATTGGGAATTCGAATTCGGGGAGTATTTGAATGAATAGCATTGTTTGATAAAACGCCAAAACTGTTAACAATTTTTTCCTTTTCCTTCGACTGTATTCGCAACAAAACGTCTCATTTTCTATTTTCAAAAATATTTAAACAATTTCAAGTTTTTGTTAGATTGATTACCCAACTGTTTTAAGCCTGACTAACTCCGACCCCAAAAATTAGGCCTTTCTTTTGGGAAAACCACCCGCGACCTCGCCTTTTCATAGATTTTTACGTTTTAATTTGCTTTAAAATTTCTGACGTAACAAAGTTTTCGTTTTGTAAAATTGGGTTTCCTTTTTTACGGCAACATTGCTTTACCATCATCTTTTTCATAGCGCACTCTTCGACCTATGCCAACTTCTTTATTCCATTTAAATATTTTTGTGCGATTGACTTTTAAATGTTTAGCAATTTTATTGGCAATTTGAGTCCATTCTTTTCCCGAATATATTAACTTAACAAAAACGGACGATAGAATTCGAGCCCAATTTTATTCATTGATTTTAAAATTTTTTCATTTGGCATATACATTCTTTCGCCATTTTTATAAAATAATGAATTAGTTGGAAACATTTATGAGATGTCATGAATATTGATTTGGTCCGGTTCAAAAGCTTTAGGAAAATATTTATGAGATGTCAGGAATATTGTTGATGAATATTATTATTGATTTGGATGAGATAATTATTAAAGAATATAATTTTATGTAAATAAATGCCCGACTTATGGGCTGTCATTTATTACTTTCAATATTTTTTTATCAAAGCGCACTATTTATTAATATTGTACCGTTTGTGATTTCTATTTAAAAAATCACAAAAATAGTTAGCAAATTTTACATATCAAATTTTCCGCTAATTATAATAATCCCTGAATTCAGAGGTTACTTTGTCCAACGAAAATGGAAGAGTTTTGGCTTTTAATTTTGGTGTTATTTTTTGCAATTCCCCACCATCTAATAATCCGCCACCTGTTCGAAACCAATTTTATCACCTTTTCCCACTTTATTTTTTTCCGGCGGGTGGGGAGGGGCTAATTCAAAAACGCAATCTTTAGGGGTTCATTTTTGGATTTTAGGATTTTATTGCATTTTTCTTAAGGAATTTTTCGAAAAAAAAAGTTAGAAGCAAAAAATGCAAAAATGCCATGCAGAAAATATTTTGGGTCGGGGTTTTCGTCCCCGACTTTTTTGAAATTTTCAGGGTTTGCTGAAAAAACCCGACCCCCGACTGGTTTTGTCCCCGACCTTTCCCGACCCCGAGGGGTCGGGGAGCAACCCTATGGGATTAAAGCAGAACCAAAAATCGAATTCTGGTCACCGATGGAACAAAATTTTTGGATTTGTTGTCAGACTGTTCGATGCTGTCCTTWACATCCGATAGGTGTCATAATGTATTTATTTAAATAAAATTTTTTGATGAAAACATCGGAAGCTTTATTGATTTTCGGAGAGACTCCAAAAGATGCTTATTTTTTATAWTTGCATTATTTGGGCTAAAAAACAATTTTAGTTATTATTTTATTATCAATAAATTATATAAATCCCAACAATTATCCTTAAGATGAATGAGTTTTTGATTATAATTTTGGTGGCATTCTTTGCAACAAATTCACTCGACAAAGCCGAATCCGTAGAATTGGAGGAAACGCCACTCGAAATAATTGATGAAATATTCGGAGAAGGATGGTGGGACAATGACAAAGCCGAAGAATGGCATAAATTAGCGCTTGAACAAAATGCCCTTCACCAAATCGACCGGCAAAACACCCAAATTAGACAAATTGAACCCAATTCAACTAATCAGATTGGGCAAATTGACCCCAATTCAACTGATCAGAATGCTCCTCTCAAAGAGTCTGATCACTCTGATAAAGCTAAAAATGGCGTTGAACAGAACAAAATAATCAAAACAATTTCTTCAAACGAAATACGTAAAATTGTCGACAAATTCCACGCAATGAAAGATGAATATAAGCAAAAAAGAAAATATTCTAAAAAAGAATGGAATCAAATTGAAGATAAAATTGCTAAACATTTAAAAGTCACTCGCACGTTAATATATAAATGGAAAAAAGAATTTGGCTTAAGTCAAAAAATGCTTAACTTTGGGAAGGAAAAAAATAAGCGACAAAATTTGATAGAGAAATTTGATCAAATGAAAGCCGAGTTAACTCGGGCCGGGCTCAAAAACTCTTATTCAAATCAAATAAATGAAACTGTCGCGAAAGAATTGGGCCTCAGTTTTAAAACAATTTACAGGTGGAAACAAAAACTTGGCCAAACCGGTGAGTATTTTGAGCCCAATTTTATTATTTATTTATATTAATTAAAAATTCTTTTGCAGAACTAACCCATAAACATACTCACAGCGAACAAAAGGAATTGATGAAATGTTATTATGAAATTAAAGACAAAACCCCTAAAATTCATGACAAGGGCATTGCCAAAATGTTCAAAATTGGAAGTGCCACTTTGATTAGATGGAAAAGCCAATTTATACGGCAGCAATTGCATTCAAATTCTGTCGATTCTGTGGAAGAGAATGCCGGCTCAAATGTTCCGAAAATTGGTAACTCGAATTCGGAGAAAATTTCAGAAAAATTTTTAGTTTGCTTCGACAAATCTTACTAATGATCAGGGCTAGAATTTTTAAAATGAAGCCCCCTTTGGAGGGGGGTTGAAAATAGAAGACCCGGGTTTTTATTTTAGGAAATACCGTATTTCCTCTATTAGTAGTCCCGGGTCTTCTATTTTCTAACCCTCGAGAGGGAGGGCTACAATTAGAGGAGGGGGGCGGGCTTCAAATGGAGGCGGGGGCGGGCTTCAACCAAGGCATCGACATCTCCGAATCGACACCAGTTGAAGTCGGCATCGCCGTTCACCTACAAAAAACCCCCTAATAAAACGGCTAAAATTTTTTTTCTCTTGTTTTCTGAACCTAAAATTAAAGTTTTGGAAATAAGAGCTCGGAATCTGGATTTCAATAATGTCCGGAATTTTGAAATTTTATTTGATTTTTTATTTTTCTTAATCATTTTTAGCCTTTCTGGATGCATTTTTGGGCCATTTTTCTTCACAAATTCCATCAAAAATAAAAAAAATTTGCGGCGGCGCCTGTCGGCACCGCCGGTCCCCTTTCAAACTGATCCAAAACCTATTAAAATTCTTAGCACTAGACAGGAACAGGTCGAATGCTGTTTTTTTTAAACCGAAATCTTCCAAAACTCAATTATAAATATTGATCAATTCACATATTCGAAATAAACGAAGAATTTTGTTTAAAAGTAACTCTAAAAAATTTTGGTAAAAACCGAAAAGTACCGACCGACCCTTCTGGCCGATCACTAATTAAAACACAACATGTTGTTTCAAAAACAAGTTTTTTTGAGGTTCTGCTTCAATTCGGGGGGGGGGGCATAAAAAGAAAGCAAGCCATTGAATATATGGATGAGATTGGCAATGTCCTGGTCACTATTTGTAGGTTTTTGGTCTAATTTCAAAATAACGATTCATCAATTCCTTTTGTTCGCTATGGGAGTGTTTATGGTTTGGTGCTGCAAAAGAATTTTTAATTAATATAAATAAATTGGGCTTGAAAAACTCACTAGTTTGGCCAAGTTTTCGTTTCCACCTGTAAATTGCCATAAAATACGTTCATTTTTATTCTTCCCAAAGTTATGCCGTTTTCGACTTAGGCCTAATTCTTTTTTCCATTCGTATATTTTTGTGCGACAGACTTTTAATCTTTAGCAATTTTCTGCTCAATTTGAACCCATTCTTTTGCCGAATATTTTCCTTTTTGCTTAAATTCGTCTTTCATTTCGTGGAATTTGAAAATAATTTTACGTTTTTCGTTTGAAGTAATTTCTTTCTTTATATGGCTTTGTTCTTCACCACAATCAGTTGGCCAGGCAAAACAGTGCACTTTCTCGTAGTGCTCATGTCCAACAAAATTTGAATTTTGGAGTTCAAGAACAAGTCGAATTTGGGGCGAATAGAGTGCTTCCTCGTGGCACTCATGCCCAGCAAACTATGAATTGTGGAGTTGAAGGGCAATGCGAAGTTGGCGGAGCTGGTGAAAACAGAGCTTCGGGTGCGCGAAGTTGGCGGAGCTGGTGAAAACAGAGCTTCGGGTGCTCAGAGCAGTTTTTATGGTTATAGGGAAACGACAGAAAGTCTGGTTCCAATGCAATTCTATAGAATTTCGTTCAGCATTCGGTGAATTTACACCGAGGAGTACGCGTATTCGTTAACTCACGGTATAAACGGCACTCGGAACCGAGTGAGCCACGGAGTTCAGCTCCGATCGTTCCTCAAGATAGCGGTTGCTTGAATAAAACACCGCAGCTTCCTTCTGCGTCCGATTCGCAATTCGAAGCGCGAATTAAGGGCATCCCACCCTCTTCCCATTCGAATTTTCAGGATCTTCAGCCGACATGTTCGACAGGCCAGCTTCAACAAGTCGACGAGGACGCGACTTTGGACGGCGACGGGGGAGGACGTATTCATTCCTTTTGGATTTTTGTCTTTCTTCATAACTTCCAATATTAGATTATCCTCCAGTTTTCGGGCGTTCCTATATTTTGGATTGGTCTTCTTTTATATATTTATTCTTCGTCAATATTGATTTCTTTTGGGATTGTCTTCAAAGGCGGTTTGCGCATTTCAACTCCCGGACAGGGACCAAGTTTGTCTAAGTCCGACGCCTTATGATAGCTTCATCTCGACACCAATGGGCTTTAGAAAGTCTGAATCGGTTAAGGTTAAAGACTTCGCGCCGAACTCTGAAAAGCACGAATAGGAAAATGCAATAAAACCAAAAATGCACCCCCTAAAGATCGACTGACGCCCACATTTTTGAAAAAGGGATTTTCGATCAAAAATGCACTAATAAAATTTTGAAACATTGGAAGCGGATTCACATGGACTATGCAGGTCCTTTGAATGGTAAAATGCACCTCTTAATCGTCGACGAATACTCCAAATATCCGGAGATAGGTTGAAATGAGTTCAGACAATTTCAAAATTGAAATCGCTGCTGGACATCGACGACCCAAGCAAGGCCCGATACGAACACCGGCCCGTCGTTGTCAGCCGCCGGCCCGAATAACTCAAAAGGGGAGGTGTTGGGACGACAGAGATTTTCGATATTACTCAAATATATTTTTTGTCATTCTGTCCCATTTACCCAAATATCCCCGCCCACAAATGTTTACAGGTTATTTCCCTCTCCCCTTTGACCTGTCACTTCACTTCTGCTTTCCGCACATATTTGACATATCCCTTTGTCCGCACCCAAAATATTCCTATCGATAGCCTTCAATATTTTGTGTAAGACTCAAATTTAGATTTAATTTATACTTTAGGCAAGTTTTGAAGTGAAATGACTTCGAATGTTTGGAAAATTGGACTCTATAAGAAAAATTTATGAACATAACTAGTGGTGGTAACTTAAATTAGAACTTATGTTTTAGCTTCTACTTTATTATTAACAGGTGGACTGTCCTGCATGGACAAAAGAGTATCAATTACATCGTCTGCACTTTACAGAGAGATAGCAGTTGGCCAATTCTCGATCCGCGGCTGAAGGACCGCCAAACCAAGTTTCCTGATTTTTTCAGACAAAAAGTCGTTTCCTGGTTGGAAGAAAATGTGGAAGTTGCTCAGCTACAGTATGGCGCTAAAATTTGCCCTTTGGAGCAGGCAATCAATATTATTTTTAAACATTCTTTCAATTTTAGAATGATCAATCGCTTTCAGCAAAACACCAGCGCTCTTGTGCTGCCTTCTTATTTGACGCGTTTAGGAAATTATGTCTAGTGCGGATCAATCCGGTTAGTTTTAAAATAATAACAGAATTTCCCCGGTTTTTTAGATCACATGAAAATGCATACACTTCGGCAGCTCTACAACACCCTCAGCCGGATCTTCGAAGAGAGTTCATGGACTATGCTGCCCGACCACGCGAACCGCTGAGTGCAAGCCCGCTCGAATTATGGCGTTCAAAAACCAAAATAAAGCCAAAAGTTTTGACCACATTTTTTTGGGTCCAACTTTCCGGTCTCTACCCTATTGTATCTCAAACATATAAAATAAAGTCAAATTAAAATGTATTTAGGTAAGTTGGAATATTCCCCAAAGCTTTTTGCTGTTGATCGCTTTTTGATCAGAAAAAACCCTGGGCTGTAAAAAGTGCTGTGCTCAAAACGCCCCATTTTTGTTTTTGGTCCTACCTTTTTTGCGATTCCAAATGATCGATCTATTTTTAATTTAAATTTTAAAAATTTTCTTGCTTTTTCAAAAATATTTTTGATGGCACTTCAGAAGTTTTTTCAAATTCACATTTTTTGAATTTTTGGGGTGCGAAATTAAAAAAACGCTAATTATAAATAGCTAATTTGTGCTCTAATAAAACGATAAAAAAGTGAATTGTTGAATTGTCGAATAAAAAACGTTTTATTCAAATGCTCCCCGAGTTTTAGTTGTCCTTTCCTTTGCATTTAAGCCGCCATTCTCTTCCACAGAATGTCCATCGACAGAATTTGGATGGAATTGCTGTCGTTTAAATTGCTTTTTCCATCTACACAAAGTGTTTTTTCCAATTTTCAACGTTTTGGCAATGTTCTCGTCACTAATAGGCTTTTGGTCCTTAATTTCATAATAACGTTTCATTAATACCTTTTGTTCGCTGTGAGAGTATTCATTTTTTGGTGCTGTAAAAGAATTCGAATTAATTTAAATAAATAATAAATTGGGCTCGAAATACTCACTGGTTTGGCCAAGTTCACTTTTCCACTTGTAAATTGTTGTTACGCCAAGGCCCAACTCTTTTGCTACAGTTTTATCTAATTCATTTTTAAATGAATTTTTGAATCCGTCCCGCTTTAACTCGGCTTTCATTTGATCAAATTTCTCTATCAAATTTTTTTGCTCATTTTTTTGATTTGTTCGACTTAAGCCAAATTCTTTTTTCCATTTGTATATTTTTGAGCGACTGACTTTCAAATGTTTAGCAATTTTTTCCTCAATTTTATTCCATTCTTTTTTTGAATATTTTCCTATTTTCTTAAATTCTTCTTTAATTGCGAGGAATTTGTCGATAATTTTACGTTTTCGCGCATCTTCAGCAATATGTTCTTCCCCATTTTTGGCATTATCAGAGTGATCAGACTCTTTGAGAGAAGGATTCTGATCAGTTGAATTGGGTTCAATTTGTCCAAGCTGGGCGTTCTGTCGCTCAATTTGGTGATGGACATTTTGTCCAAAGTTTGTTGGCGGCCTTTGCAAATCTTCGGCTTCATCTTTGTCCCACCATTCATCTACGAATAATTCGTCAAATGTTAGGAGTGGCAATTCCTCTAATTCTACAGATTCGGCTTTTTCGAGTAAATTTGTTGTAAAAAATGAGACCAAAATTAAAATCCAAAACTTTTCCATTATTTGTGCAGAATAACCACGGAAATTAGCGAGATTTATATAAAATTCCAATTAATATAATTTTAAGAGAAAGTCCACGAATGTTGTCAATTTTGGGTCTTAGAATTTATCTAATAATTTTTTTTTACAATATTAATAAATATTATTTAGCTTTAGTAAAAAATGATTAAAGCTAATAAATGACAGCCCACTTACATTCATATAAATCATATTCGTTCATAATTATCTCTCACCCGAATCAATATATTTCTGTCAGCTCATAAATTTTCTTAAATAATAATAGTCATTTTATAAAAATGGCGATCGAAAATCAAAGCCGCCAATCATTTCCAGCACTAGGAATTATTTTTCAACCTCCTCAGAAAGAGCGACATTATTAGAAGGTGGTGACATTATAAAAGGGGGTGAGATTATTTTTCAAATTGTTTGGCGATATGTTCATCTATCACAAAATTCTTCACTTTTTCCACACAATTTCCACACTTCACTCAGCTCCGGCGTTTAAAGTCGTTCTAGACTGGGTGGGGGGGATCTAGCTATACAAAGAGATGGTCATTAAGTCATTTGAAGGTTTGCAACTTCGTTACTTCAACCATTATCAATGTACAATAAATTGCAACCCTAGTTCTGGTTGTTCAAGTTTGCGGCATGTTATCACACAAGGGACCTGGTTTGAAGGAGTAAATAGTGTACCTAAACATGGTTGCTAAAGGCATCCTATTGACCTCCCTACACATGGGCTGCGAGTTTTAGTTATGAGTAGGGCTATAAATTATATTGAAATCCATTTTTTTTTGAGCACTTTGCCCAAATTTTACCAAGTGGAAAAGAAATGATAAATTTGCATTTGTTATTATTAAATGGGGCGACGTTATTAAGAGGTGGTGACTAAGGCTGTCGGTTACGAAACGAAATTTTTGGGTTTTCGGACCCAAAGGTTGAAACTCCTTTTCCCAACCGCAATAAAATGATTTGAATAATTCCGGCTGCTAAGTTCTTCTCAAGACTTGATAGAAGCGTTGTGCGGAAAAGCAGGGAAGCCTTCGAAAAACATCGTTCCGACGCAACACTGGAGCTGTTATAAATGCGTCAAAGATAGTTAAAAAATTGGGAAGGATAACATACCGTATTCACTATTGTAATCCCCATGGGGGATTATTTTTCAACCTACTCAGAAAGGAGGGGGATTGTTAGAGAGTGGGGATATCTTAGATGGGGGATTATTTTTCAAATTATTATTTAACCCAACTGACTGATCAGAATCCTCTTCTTACAGCGTCTGATCACTCTGGACAAATTGAACCCAATTCGACTGATAAGAATCATCCTCTCATAGCGTCTAATCACTCTGGACAAATTGAACCCAATTCGACTGATCAGAATCCTCCTCTCACAGTGTCTGATCACTCGACTGATCAGAATCCTCCTCTCACAGAGTGATCTTAAAGATGAGCAAAACCGTAAAATAATCGACAAATTCCACGCAATAAAAGAAGAATTAAAACAAAAAGGAAAATCAAAAAAAGAATGGACTCAAATTGAGGAGAAAATTGCTAAACATTTAAAAGTCTGTCGCACAAAAATATATAAATGGAAAAAATAATTGATCATCCGGTGAGTTTTCAAGCCCAATTTTATTATTTATTTATATTAATTAAAATTATTTTACAGCAGCACAACATAAATATCCCAAAAGCGAACAAAAGGAATTGATGAAACGTTATTATGCAATAAAGACAAAAATCCTAAAATTAAATTGGTAACTCAAATTCGGGAAATATTTGAATTGCCATGTTTGAAAAAACCCCATATCTGTTTACGTTTCTTTCTATTCTTTTTTTATTTTATAAGCTTTCCAATAAATCTTTTCTTAAATTGAAAGATTATTAACAATTATTTCACTTTTGAATTTTTCAATATTTTGTACATAATGATGAAGCTCAGTGAAGGGTGGGGGGTCGGCGGTGCCGATAGGCGCCGCCGAGAAATTTTTGAATTTTTCACTCAATTTTATTAAGAAAAATGGCCCAAAACAGCAGAAATTAGTCAACTTTAGGCTTTTAGTGCGGCCCAGCGGTGCAGATAAGCGCTGCCGGGACTAAAAGTTCATAACTTAGCTATTTATGAACATTTTCAAAAAGTGGTAAATTACTTGTCAAGCTAATTTCATTGGGTTTTTTAACTTCAACTTGATAGCTTTAACCACAGCTGAAAAATTGTCGGAAAAATGCTTTGGGATTTCCAAACCAAAGGTCAAGCGAAAGCTACCGATTTAGCTTCTCTCAAATAATAAAACAAATTGTTTGAAATTAAAAAAAAAACATTTGTTTCAGGCCACTATAATTCGTTTAGGTTCAAAACTTTTTATAAATTTGCTTTATTTGCATGCAAAAATTGTTGGCACTAGGTGTTATCCCTGGCTTTTAGGGTTGGCAGAAATTTGGTTGGGCTTTATTGATTTTCTGAATGATTCCAATTTATTTGGGCTAAAAAATTCACCATTAGTTATTTTATTTTATTTTGTACATATTTATATTCTCTAAAATTTAAGAATATTTTTGCGAAAAATTACAAAATTTTGCAATTGAATTTTCCATTTAAATTATAAAATTAAAATGTAAATTCAGAGGTTTTTTTTTTGCCCAAATAAAATGGAATTTTGGTTTTTAATTTTGTTTTTATCCTTGGACAAAGCCGAATCCGTAAAATTGGAACTCAAAACATTTGATGAAATATTCGGAGAAGGCTGGTGGGACAAAGGTGAAGCCGATGATTTGAAAACGCCGGCGCCAACAAACTTTGGACAAAATGTCCATCACCAAATCGACCGACAGAACACCCAAATTGGACAAATTGAACCCAATTCAACTGATCAGAATCCTCCTCACACAGAGTCTGATCACTCTGATAATGCCAATTCAAGCGAAAAAAAACGTAAAATTGTTGCCAAATTCAATGAAATGAAAGACGAATTTAAGCAAAAAGGAAAATATTCATCAAAAGAATGGACACAAATTGAAAAGAAAATTGCTAAACATTTAAAAGTCAGTCGCTTAAAAATATATAAGTGGAAAAAAGAATTTGGCTTAAGGCAAAGAAATCCAAAAAATAAGCGAAAACTTTTGGTAGAGAAATTTGATCAAATGAAAGCCGAGTTAAAGCGGGCCGGATTCAAAAACTCTTATCATAAAGAAATAGATAAAACTGTCGCAAAAGAGTTGGGCCTCAGTTTGGCAACAGTTTTCAGGTGGAAAAGTGAACTTGGCCAAACCAGTGAGTATTTAGAGACCTATTTATTTTAATTAATTTAATTCTTTTACAGCAGCACAACATATATACTCCGACAGCGAACAAAAAGAATTAATGAAACGTTATTATGAAATTAAGGACAAAACTCCTAAAATTAGAGATGTGGACATTGCAAAAAGGTTAAAAATTGGATCACGCACTTTGGTTAATTGGAAGAGACAATTTAAACAACAGAAATTCCATCCAAATTCTGTCGATGGACATTACGTAGAAGAGATTGTCGGCTCAAATGTCCAGGAAATTGAGAACTCGAATTTGTGAAGTATTTAAACGAATTGTCAAGATCTTTTTGGGCTGGTTTTAGGAACCGATTTTTTTGTGCTACAAGCCCAACATACGCATGTTCTATATGCTTTTAGGTGAAATTTCACCCGTTTTCTCCCTGTTTGTGTTCACTTGTTTTCACTGTTTGATTTTTGCCTTATTGCAATGAGACAATGACTGGTGAATCCAATCTGAAAAACGTGATAGTGTGAATGAGAATTATGATAAAACGAGTCTATGCTAGTGCTGGATGAATGTTGCTATAGATGTTTTTTTTTTGAAAATAGCAGTCAGCTATTACCAAATATGGGAAAACCTCCCAAAATTCTAAGATAAAACAGTGCTCACATGTAAGTGATCTGTTCGGTGATGATCCGCTGAATTTTGTACAGCCTCAGCTCGTACTTACACATTAATGCCCCGCAAGCGTTTGCCTGCACCCGGCTTGTCCTTGTCCAGACTGACAGAGCACCTCGGCCACTACCGTCAGCATGTCGGACTGCAGCCGTTGGTCCAACGTCGCGGGCACCTTTCCGCAACGTCGGCCATCAGTTGCTCCACCGGTAGCACAACCGGCTCAACGCTGGACTAACCAGCGGCGCCGCCGCGGCCGGCAAGGCCCAATTTTTAAAATTACAAAGTTGTTAGTTGCACATCTTTTTTTATCTGCATCCAAATGCTCAATAACCCCGAGGGAATGCATCGAAGGCAGTGATGTAAATAGCGTTAAAATGAACAAATTGGAATCTCACAACAATGTCAACATTTTCAATTGTAAAGATGGAGAGGCTTTGCCGTCCAGAATGACTAGATTTTGGACAATGAACCTTTCCCGATCGACAGAAGGTGCAAACCAATCAGGGAGATCCTGGTGCGTGAAGCCGAGCTGTATGCCCTGTTCGAGATGGAATGGACAATGATGGCAAAACACGCACAGCTTGGGCGTATTCAGGAGTTAAGAAGGTGTTCTAATTTTTTCGTCCTTTTTTCACTCGTTATTTTTAAAGTACAGCCCTTGATTCTACGCTGATGGACCGAAATCAAACCCAATCCGGTTTGATGACAGACACACGGACCAAGACAAAAACAACAATCTTTTCAGTAACAGGCGCCCAAAAGTACACATCTAGATGTGTATAAGAGACAGCTATACATATGTAAGTATGTCACGAGCTTGAATATTTTGTTTTCCCCTCTCGACGCATCGCCCGGGGGCAAGGCTTCATTTACCTTTTATGAACAAGACTCTGTAATGGACTTGAACACCGGGGGCCTAATTCAGTCTCAGTCTTCAAGTCTGGTGCGCGCATCAGGGTTGAGCCCCGTCGACCCTTGGCATCCATCATCTGTGGCAAAAATGGCACTTTTCGTCCCGGGCGATTTTAAATTATTTTAAAAATATTTTTTTATTTTGGCTATCACAATCGATCGCCATTTTTATAAAAGTGATTTTAGAAGGAAAAATATTTATGAGATGTCAGGAATATTGATTCTGGTGAGGTTTATTAAAGAATATGATTATGTATTTGAATGCCCATTTCCATTGTGGGCTGACATTTATAGTTTCAATCTTATTAATACTTGTAAAAATTTGAATTTAAGCGAACAAAAGAAATGAATTAAACGGTATTATGAAATTAAGGACCCTAAAAATAGTGACAAGGAAATTGCAAAAATATTCAAAATTGGATCACGCACTTTGATTAATTGGAAGAGACAATTTAAACGACAACAATTTCATCCAAATTCTGTTGATAGACATTCTGTGGAAATGAATGTTGGCTCAAGCATTCAGGAAATTGGGAAATCGAACTCGGAAAGTATTTGAATTAAACGATTCGTCGATAGTAAATTCGAATTTCTCTTTAAGTGGCATTCATTTTTGCTGCGGTCGCCTGGGGAACGAAATAGAGGCCCTCAAACTTTTTGAATTTTCACTTAACGACGCGAGCTTTCTAATAAAACGAGATCAGAAAAAAATTTTAAAATAATTCTCGCTGGTACCTTCGCATGATCGGAATCGTTGTCAAAGATATCAAAATCCGTGTCCTTTTTCAGGCTCATTTATCAAATTACATTTTTTCGTATTATCAATCAGTGCCATACTTTTTTTCCATTAACTGCAAAAATTACAACAAAAATGCAAATAATGATCGAAGCCTGCTTATTAAACATTCTTCATTAACTACTCTCAGAATTTATATTCTCAATTTCCTGAACATTTGAGCCGTCATAAAAAGCTTCAAAAAACTCCCGTATTATTAAAATTTTGTTTGCAAATCTCTTAACAAATAAATTTAAAATTTTCTCGCCGACCACTTCCCCGCTAAAAGTAAAGTAGAATTCGCAACAAAAAAAAATTTGTATTTTTACTAAATTCCTTAACAAAAATGCAATAAACCACCCCTAAAAATTGAGATTAAAAATTTGTGCATTTAAAATTCAAAATTCCTCGATCTCGGTTCCCGAGTCAAAAAAATCTCGATTTTTGTGGTTTCGATCTCGGTCTCGAGTCTTCGGGGGCATTTCTCGGTCTCGAGTCTTGGGGGCATTTCTCGGTCCCGAATCTTGGGGGCATTTCTCGGTCTCGAGTCTTCGGGGGCATTTCTCGGTCTCGAGTCTTGGGGGCATTTCTCGGTCTCGAGTCTCGGTGTTTTTCGAAAATGTTTGATTTTTTGATAAGCTTAAAAGAAGTTATAACAAAAAAACTTTTGAAAAGCGCCCCATTTGCAGTTTTTACGAAACGACCCAGCACGCCTGATCGGTTACAACAGAGAAAATAATATTGATTTATTCGTTGTAGATGCTTCTAAAGAAATATTTGTTATTTAAAGTAACAGTTCACTTTCCGTATCGGCTTCAACGATCTCGTTCTTTTAAAAATCTTGATTAATAATAAGCATGTCTTTTAAATCATTTTTAATTTATTTGCAATTTCTGCTAATTCAATTGTTTTTTTTAAATTCTTTTATTCCTTCTGGGGGGAAAAATAGCAGACAATTTTGTTAACAGCTAGATGGAATTGCCATAATTTGTCATATCTGATGATTGAAATTATGACTACCATACTAATGTTGGGGTCAGTTCAGCGCCGCCGTTTTGGCGCCGCGTTGTTTCGGCTAGAGCCCGGCGGGAACGGGATTCCCGCTGGTAAACTGCGAGATTAACAGTCCCGTTCCCGCCTTTTTTGACAAGCGGGATTTTTTACAGGAACTGGGGTAAAATCACTAAATACCAATTGTTTTTTTCAAATTGTTGCCCATTTATTCAAATACTCTCCGAATTCGAGTTCTCAATTTCCTGAACATTTGCCGCGGCATTCTCTTCAACAGATTGTCCATCGACAGAATTTGGATGAAATTGCTGTCGTTCGAATTCCTTTTTCCATCTATACAAAGTGGTTCTTCCAATTTTCAACGTTTTGGCAATGTCCACAACATTCATTTTAGGATTTTGGTCCTTAATTTCATAATAAAGTTTCATAAATTCCTTTTGTTCGCTGTGGGAGTGTTTATGTTGTGGTGCTGTGTAAGAATTTTAATTAATATAAATAAATAATTAAATTGGGCTCGAAATACTCACTGCTTTGGCAAAGTTCACGTTTCCAAGCGTAAATTGTTGTATAACTGACGCCCAATTCTTTTGCGACAATTTCGTCAATTTCGTGGTGATAAGAGTTTTTGAATCCGTCCCGCTTTAACTCAGCTTTCATTTGATCAAATTTTTCTATTAAATGTTTACGTTCTTCTTTTTTCTTCTCAAAGTTATGCATTTTTCGACTTAGGCCAAATTCTTTTTTCCATTCAAATATTTTTGTGCGACTGACTTTTAAATCTTTAGCAATTTTCTGCTCAATTTGAATTTTTTCATTCTTAGGGAATTTTCCTTTTTGCTTTAATTCTTCTTTTATTGCGTGGAATTTGTCGATAATTTTACGTCTTCGCTCATCTTCATTCATTATTTCATTTTGTTCTTCACCATTTTTGGCATTATCAAAGTGATCAGACTCTGTGAGAGGAGGATTCTGATCAGTTGATTTGGGTTCAATTTGTCCAAGTTGGGTGTTCTGCCGGTCGATTTGGTGATGAAAATTTTGTTCAAGCGTTAATTTATCCCATTCTTTGGCTTTGTCATTGTCCCACCATCCTTCTCCGAATATTTCATCAAATAATTGTACGGATTCGGCTTTGTCCTGTGAATTTGTTCCAAAGAATAAAACCAAAATTAAAATCCAAAAATCTTGCATTTTATTTGTGCAAAATACCTCTGAATCTAGGGTCATTTATTGAAATTCCAATTAATTTAATAATTTAAAAGGAAAATTCCATATTGAAAAATCTGCCAATTATTTTGTGTTAAAGAATTTCTCTCAAAATTTCTAGCTATTTGAATTTTTAAATATTATTAAGCTTTGATAAATAAAGTAATAAATGACAGGCCACAATTGAATGGGCCTTCAAACAAATCATATTCTTTTAATTCACCCAAATCAATATTGCTGACAATATTAAAAATCATTTAATAAAAATAGCGATCAATTATGAATAGCCATTTCATCATTTATAAATTGCTCTTGAGAAAAGTGGCATTTTTGTCAAGATGAATACATTTTTGTCGTAGCTTTTGAACCGGGACCAAATCAATATTCATGACATCTCCTAAATATTTTAACTAAAGTTTTGCAAATGGACAAGTCTCAAAAAAGTTATGGCCAGAAAACTTAAAAAGTTCAAAAATCTGGATTTAAACCAAAAAATGCACCGCCTAAAGATCGACTGACGCCCACATTTTTGAAAAAGGATTTTCGATCAAAAATGCGCTAATAAAATTTTTAAACATTTTCGAAAATGTTAGCTTTAAATTTGAATTTATGTTATTTCTTTTAGGAAGATGTGAAAAAAAATTCAAATTTTTTTTGGTCAACTTACACCCTATAAATTTGGTACTTTTTAGGGAAAAATTAATTTAATGTAATATACCAAATCCATGCCACCTCCAATCAATCCGTACAAATAGTTTGAAAAAGAAAATTGAGTATTTTGAGCCAATAATAAAGAGGACGGCCTCAGATTTAGACAAACCGTTCCCTGGCTTTTCGAATTTGTTTTTGAGCAAAAGGTAGTGTTGTGGTGGCCATTTCGAATACATCTTTCAGAATAAGCCAGGGTTCGTATTCGTAGTTGGATACCAAGTACAGTACTTTGAAACGTACTCTCGTACTTACAAATTCAAAAGCTTACTTATTTCCAAGAACGTACTTGGAAAATGAGAATTTGGCAATGTTGAAAATTTAGAGATTTAATGGAAAATATTCATGTTTTGGCATTTTCTTAGATACGACCTTTGGCGGAAGAGTTCGGTTAGCATAGTGACGAAATTGTGGAACAATTCACGACTCTATTAAGAGAAATAATATAACAAATTTAAATGAAAGCCGGGAAGTTTTGATGGCAAAAAAAGATTTTTCGGCTGACAAATTTTGGAAGTATATTCTTGACAAGATGGCGAGGAATTTAAAACTTTTGTTTCATATAATGTTTCTATCGACCAATCTTTCATTCAAATACTTCGCGAGTTCGAGTGCACAATTTCCTGAACATTTGCCGCGGCATTCTCTTCCACAGAATGTCCATCGACAGAATTTGGATGGAATTGCTGTCGTTTAAATTGCCTTTTCCAATTAATCAAAATGGCACTTGCAATTTTCAACATTTTGGCAATGTTCTCGTCAATAATCTTAGAATTGTTGGCTTTAATTTCATAATAACGTTTCATTAATTGCTTTTGTTCGCTGTGGGGGTATTTATGGTTTGGTTCTGTAAAAAGCATATTAACCCTATATTATAAAGTTGAATGTCTGTAACGTTTTTTGAGTCTGCCAAAAGGGCTAAATGCTAAAAGGGAGAAAATGCCAAAGGGATAAATGCCAAATGAGAAAAATGCGAAAGGGCTAAATGCTAAAAGGGAGAAAATGCCAAAGGGGAGAAATGCCAAAAGGGCTAAAAGTTAAAAGGCAGAAAATGCCAAAGGCAAGAAGTGCCAAATGGGAGAACAAAAGGGAGAAAATGCCAAAAAAGGAAGTAAAAGGGGAGAGCGCCAAAAGCGCTAAATGCCAAAAGAGAGAAATGCCAAAGGGGAGAAAATGCCAAAAGGGAGAAATGCCCAAGGAGAGAAAATGCCAAAGGGGAGAAGTGCCGAAAGGGAAATGCCAAAAGGGAGAAAATGCCAAAGGGGAGAAATGCCAAATGGGAAAATGCCAAAAAGGAGAAATGCCAAATGGAAAAATGCCAAAAAGGAGAAATGCCAAATGGAAAAATGCCAAAAAGGAGAAAATGCCAAGTTTAAAATACTAAAAGTGAAAACGCCAAAAGGGAGAAATGCCAAAGGGGAGAAAATATAAATAAATTAATAAAATTGGGCTTGAAATACTCACTGGTTTGGCCAAGTTCACGTTTCCAAGCGTAAATTGTTTTAAAACTGAGGCCCAACTCTTTTGCGACAGTTTTATCTAATTCATTTTGAGAGTTTTTGAGTCCGGCCCGCTTTAACTTGGCTTTTCTCTGATCAAATTTCTTTATTAAATGTTTATGTGGTTCTTTTTCATATAACACTTTTTGACTTATGCCAAATTCTTTTTTCCATTTGTATATTTTTGCGCGACTGTCTTTTAAATGTTTAGCAATTTTATCCTCAATTTGATTCCTTTCTTTTTTGATATTCCTTTTTTCTTTAATTCTTCTTTTATTTCGTGGAATTTGTCGATAATTTTACGTCTTCGCTCATCTTTATTCATTCTCGTTGCGTCACAAAGATGCCGTGTAAATGTTTTACTTTAGAAAAACCGCTGATGGAATGTTTGGAGGCAATACTAGGCACCCTGGGCTTTCCAAAAAGCTATCAATCGTTCTGATCAGAGAAATCTGAAAACAGATACGCTGCAACAAAAATGTATTAAAAAAAGGAAAAAGGAAATGCATGGGGGTGGTAAAGCAAGGGAGAGGAGATGAACTATAGGAAGAAAGGAAGAGATGAACGAAAGGGAACAAAATGGCAGGCCAACTGAGTCATCCGTTTTTTTCGCGCGCGATTTTTTCAACTATTTTTTAGGCGAGGGGCGTGTGGGTCGGCGGTGCCGATAGGCGCCGCCGAGAAAATTTTGGAATTTTACTCAATTTGTTAAGAAAAATTGGTTCAAAAATTACAGTTGCGATGTTATTTCTCTCTTTACTTTTACACCCCGCAAATTTAAGCCTTTTCAGGGTTTTTCTTGACCCCGTCCCCGACACTTCCAACCCCGCAAACCCGACCTCCGTATCCTAACCCTTGGGGTTAGCATTAGAGTGCGGCAAAATCGCATTTGCGGGATCCCGCTGCGGGATTTTTTTACGAAAGTCGTGCGGGAGCGGATTTGCGTGATAAATCCCGCAAATCCCGCATTTTAAATTTGCGGGATCCCGCGCGGGATTGCGGGATTTTTTTCAAAAAATCAAAACACCTTTCACTGAACCGAATCGTTCAATTTTAGTATCATTTGAATGCTCTTATTTGTCTGAAACTACTTGTAACTAGGACAGGGACCGGAATTTTAACCTGCCCTTAAATTAATTCGCCCAATATCCTGCCAGCAAACGATTGCAGCCCGATTAATTCGGGGTAGATCTGGGGACCAGCAAACCGCGAGAAGACAACAGCCCAAATTCCCTAGCCTCCAAATTTGGATGCAACATTAAAGTAAAATTATTAAAAATTTAAATTAATCAATATTCCGCCATCAAACGATTGCAACCCGATTAAATTCGGGTTAGATATGACAACCAACTCACCTGCGAGTGGAAAACGGGGCCATTCGCTAGCTCCCCAAATGTATCTTAAGATTAAACACTTTGGCCAAACCTGTACCAGTCGTCAGATTAAATTCCGCCAAATATTCTGTCATCAAACGATTGCAAACAGATTAAATTGGGATTAGATCTTTTGGGCATTTGTTTGTTTGTTTTTGTTTAATACTTACGACCACATTGTTAATCGCCATTCTCGTCTTCCAAATTTTGGCTCAATAAGGCCAATGGGCGTGTCCGCCGCGCGGAGCACGGAAAGAGGCCCCTTTACTCATTGGCACAAATCCGTTGCATTGCGAACATTGCGCATGCGCACGCGCACGGCATACCCTGGCCCGGGGCACGGCGTACAAACACAGTGAGTTAGCTCAAAATGGGAAAAACAATAAGACTGATCAGACCAGAATGAGGTGACCAGACAGGAGAAACAAAATTACTGATAAGGCAAACGTCTTTCCGTTTGTCTTTGGCCATCCGTACATTGGACCCGCCAATGATTCGTGTTGGGCTGGTCTGCAGACCAACGAAGTGCTCGTTGTGATGCGTCGCTCGGTGGCGGAAACGTTACGCAGAAGTGGCCACATTTCGCCTTTTTACGAGGTACAATTTTGGGCAATTTTAACTTCCCGTTTGGCTTTTTGATTATCAGTGGAGTGGGCCGAAGGGGGAGCGTAGTGAGTTGAAGCTGTACTCGGTTTAGGGGCAGCCACATTGATTAATATCCCGAGCGTTTTTACTTTGGTCGAGAGGCCCAAGCCCGTTCAATGAATTCATTGAACAGAGGCTAATCATTAAGTACCTCGGTGTTGTGTTATTCATCTTTTACATTTTTTATGACAACTTATTTATAAAATTTTTGAGTCAGAAACAATATGACGATTGTAATCAATCATGATCATTTGATCAAATTCACCCAAAACTATCATTTCCACTCCTCCTTTTGGTATAGGAGTGTTGAACGTGGCTCGAATGCATGTTGTTCCGCTTCTTAATAGTCAAAACCGCAACTCTCGTCCAGCGTGGAAGTTAATGGGATTACAAAAAAATGTCCAGCCATTTTTGAATTTTTCCATGGAAATGTCAAATGATCTTTTAGAGTTTGTTATTCCCAATGTCTCATACGTGTCTACAAATGCTCTAATTTCTCCAAAATTAAGTTTGTAAGGTACAAGGGGATATATCATTCCACCAGCATGTACAGAAATTTCGCGAACGTCAAAAGGTTCAAATTTAAACGGGGTCAACTTGTAATCGTCGTTGAACACCGCATTTCCAACCATTCCAATCGTCATTCGACGCGGAATTGTTGCACTAAAAACGTTGTATTCAAACTCATAGCGTCCAGCGCTTATATAGGACGATTTGATTTCCGTTTTTCGAACAGCATAAGTTGCTGGCTGTTTTTCCAACGACTTGTACAAGCTCATATTAAAAGATGGCTGCACTTCAATCATCTTTGCGTATATTTTTACGTCATGAACCGCCAACCGGATTTGTTTGTATCGGTTCCCAAAAGTGTTTGCAAGAGAAAGGAATCTTTGGCCTTGTAAATGGTGAATAACAAATCCAAATTGTTTAGAAGGTATAGTTCCTGTTTCCCAGGTCAAAGTCTACACGCGAAAGGAATTGAGCCTTTTTGAAATATTTTGCAACGTTCTTTGAATCCTTCATCATTCTCATTGTTATGTGTCTTGCTATGCCGATCCGATGTATCCAAGAAAACTTTTTTTTGCATTGCTTGGAAAGCTTAGTTCATTAGTGATGTATGCTTTGAAGGGATACAAATTGCCACTGTCATAAAACCTCGGTGTTCCCAACATTCCGGACAAAGTTTTGTTAATCTCAATTGTGTTCATCATTTGATTAAAAAGGGGCAATTTTCGAAAGTGCAATGTTAAAGTACATGTACCATTTTGGAATGGCATCAAGCTTCCGCTATTTGTACGAATTTCAATAAACAGTTCAGCAATTTCCTTTAACAACAGTTTATGATATTGAATGGCTAAAAATTGTTCCTCCACATTTTCATCAGGTTTCCCCCGTATTGTGACAATACGTAAAACAGGAGCAGTGACATCGCCAATCATCATTGCCTCAATCAAGTCGGGGGCGTAAACATGAAACGAGGAAACCCCAACGCTCATATCTGGCATGAACCTTGATTCGTTTTTTTCGTTTACAAACTCAGTGGTTGTGAATCCGAGAATGTACGAAAGCTGAGACGAGATTTTGACGCTTTTTACATACCTAGGGTCCAACATTCGATTTTTTAAACAAATTGACAGGCAAAGCCCACACTGCGGTACGCCTGTATCCATGCCTCCATTCCCACTTCCTTGGTAGCGTCCAATATTGCTCGGTCATCTTTATGCATCCTTGAAATTTCCTCGTTTAATTTTGTCTGTTCCAGCTCGCCGAGTCCTGAGCCCACAACCGCAGAAATACTCCACGCTCCAGGGTGTCAGGCCAAGAGCGCCCTAAATAAAAAGTTTACAATAGCCCCACTCCAGCCTTGGGCCTCAGTGAGACTCGAGACTCGAGTCCGAGATCAGGGCCCCGCCCCATGGGGGCTCGGCTCGGCCACAACCTTTGCAAACAAACTTTTTGCAAAAGCCCCAAAAGCAACCGTAAACTAGGGACCATACGTTAGGCCTTTAAAACCAAAATATTGCTTACAAGCATCGTTGCAGCCGGCATCCATGTATGGAGGCGGTTTGTTCTATTTGTTCTCGCTGGGGTCGAGGAGTTCATCGCGCCTTATATTTATAAATTGGGCCAAAGTAAAAAGGCCTCTAAGCGTTGATTACCAATTAACGGCAATCGAATGACCCTCTCCCTAAAACAATTGGCTGCAAGAAAGGGGCTGTCTGGCTGAATGGACAATGTTTATTTAAGCAAATACGAACGGTCATTAATCTTTTGAGGCCCCCGAAGCAACGCCCAGGGCCCCCTTGAGGCCCAAAAAACAACGCCCCTTTCTAGTAAAAAGGAACCGTTACTTTTTGTTAGGCAACATGGGGCCCCATAAAACAATTGTTTACCCAGACGATGGGTAAATGGGGATCAATCAGGCGATCGTTGAGTTGCCCCAAATAAATTTAGAGGGCCCATAAGAGCGGCAAAATATTCCCAGCAAATTCAATCACTAAATGCTAACTATTCGCAAAAATCCGCAATCCGAGGAGGCGGGCAGTTAAACTTTGCGTAAAATAGTCGAAAAATTCCTTGTAATGAAAAACGAATTTAAGCAACAGGGGAAATATTCAGCAAACAAATGGACTCAAATTGAAAATGAATTGGTAGACATTTAAAAGACAGTCGTAAACAAATATATAAACGGAAAAAATAATTTGGGTTAAGCCGAAAAATGTTCAATAAAACAGAAAACGTAAGCATTTGATAGAGAAATTTGATCAAAAGAAAGCCGAGTTAAAGGGGGACGGATTCAGAAACTCTTATAGCATGAAATTAATAAAAATCGCAAAAGAGTTGGGCCTTAGTTTTACAACAATTTACGCTTGGAAACGTGAACTTGTCCAAATCGGCGAGTTATGAGCAGCCTTTACTATTGAGCCCCAAAAGGCCAACTGCAATCATCCGTCACCAGAAATTGTGCGTAGGTGATCAACCAGCCGGGTAGGGCTCCATTTTGGGCACATTTATTCCGTGTGATGAATTAATTAATTAATATTTTATTTATCTTTTATTTCCACGCAAATCAATTTCTTCAGTCGCCTAAAGGGATCGCCCTGATCGGGGGAGGTTCCCACCCCTTACAGCGGATTCCTCGCCAATTCTCCAGCTACAGCTTTAAAAGCTTTATGTGGATGAGCAGCCATATAGAAATTCCGTTCGTTCCGTCCATATCTCTTTCAGGGGTTCGGTTGATAAAAAAAAGTGTTTTTATTATTTTTATTTTCCCCTTACTCCAACACTGCGCCGCCACAGCCTGCATCAAATTCCTCTACTCGCATGTAGAGGGTAGCAACACTTGTTACCGCCCTGGGGCATACGGGGCTTTGTGAAATGCCTGTATGCCCCACGGGCGGGGCCCGGGCACGTTCTGTTTTGCCCGTTGGCGGAAACAACTTCGCCCCCTTTCTCCTCCTCCATTGCCCCAACAACTTTGGCGACCTTTTCCCCACCGGTCCTTGCAACTCCCCAACGCTTTTTTGCCCATCAGCTCCAACAACTTCACCCTTTTACCCATCGCCTGCAACAACTTCGCCCCCCCTTTTCCCATCGGCTCCAACAACTTCCCCCTCTTTCCCCTCGCCCCCACAACATCAGCACCCTTTTCCCCCTCGGCCCTCACAACATCGGCACCCGGAACCGCCCCGGGCCCCACATCTTCGGGCATTTCTCCAGAGGGCCTTCTTCAGGCTGACGCTCCAGACGGGCTTGCTCCCTCGTACACTGAGCAGCTTTTCGGCCTTTCATCTTCTTCTCTGCGCCCCCCGATTTTTTCAGCGCAATCTTCTTCTTTTAATATTCCAGCCATCATTTTTTTAATTTTGGTTAGAAATCTGCCCCATAAAGCAATTCTTTTTATTTTAGGATGTCTGCTTGGGGGGCTTGTTAGGCACTGGCGGAGCCTTCCTTTGATGGTTGGTTCCATAATTAAAATCATCCCCAATGCTTGGTATAAGTCCTATAAAATTATCCTCAAAGGCATGTGACATTAATAAGCCCTTTAATAATTCAGCATAAAACACGAAAGATCCCGCCACCTCCACCGCCCATGCAAGTAACGGCGCCCTTTCTAATGGCCGACTCTCTGCGCAATGTAAAGCCTTTTACATAGATATAAAATAATTGGTTTATTTGCTGTAGCCCCGTGACACAGTGTATTTTGATGCAGAAGCATTCTTTTAGTGATCGGAAAATAGAGAAAGCACCATTTATATTTTGTAAAAAAGAATTGCGCATCATCCGTTTTGTTATTTCCATCAAGGGAGGGGCGAGGCGGTCTGTCCCTGACTGCCCCAAAATTTGAGCAAAAGGAAGTCAATTGCAAATTATTAACAATAAAAACGGACCGCGGCAATGGCTGAAGGGGATCTCAAGGGGCAAGAGAAAGGCAGAGGGGAGAGGGACCCAAGAGGCGAGCAAAAGCTCGCGAGAGAAAGAGAGAGAGATAGCGAGAGTGCACAAAGTGTGCGCCTGAAAGGGCGAGCGCTCGCAGTGAGAGAAGAG
>MEIZ01000056.1:87007-100614 GCA_001723225.1 Globodera ellingtonae
TGGGGTCAATTTGCCCAATCTGATTAGTTGAATTGGGTTCAATTTGTCTAATTTGGGTGTTTTGCCGGTCGATTTGGTGAAGGGCATTTTGTTCAAGCGCTAATTTATGCCATTCTTCGGCTTTGTCATTGTCCCACCATCCTTCTCCGAATATTTCATCAATTATTTCGAGTGGCGTTTCCTCCAATTCTACGGATTCGGCTTTGTCGAGTGAATTTGTTGCAAAGAATGCCACCAAAATTATAATCAAAAACTCATTCATCTTAAGGATAATTGTTGGGATTTATATAATTTATTGATAATAAAATAATAACTAAAATTGTTTTTTAGCCCAAATAATGCAAWTATAAAAAATAAGCATCTTTTGGAGTCTCTCCGAAAATCAATAAAGCTTCCGATGTTTTCATCAAAAAATTTTATTTAAATAAATACATTATGACACCTATCGGATGTAAAGGACAGCATCGAACAGTCTGACAACAAATCCAAAAATTTTGTTCCATCGGTGACCAGAATTCGATTTTTGGTTCTGCTTTAATCCCATAGGGTTGCTCCCCGACCCCTCGGGGTCGGGAAAGGTCGGGGACAAAACCAGTCGGGGGTCGGGTTTTTTCAGCAAACCCTGAAAATTTCAAAAAAGTCGGGGACGAAAACCCCGACCCAAAATATTTTCTGCAGTATGACGACTCAACGGAATGGAGTGGGGGACGGAACTTGCCGGAAATTGAGTGGGGGACGGAACTTGCCGGAAATTGAGTGGGGGACGGAACTTGCCGGAAATTGAGTGGGGGACGGAACTGGCCGGAATGAAGTGGCAGGACGGAACACTGCAATGAAATTGCTTAGAGGAAATTATGCGTCTATGCCGCTGAAAAAAACCATCAAACTATCATTTTGTTTGTCATTTATCGAAAAAAATGAATTGTCAATTTTTTTTTGACGAATAGTTTCATACAAATTTTACAAACATTGACTATTCATTCAAACTTCCCGCATTCGAATTCTCAATTTCCTGAACATTTGCCGTGGCATTCTCTTCCACAGAATGTCCATCGACAGAATTTTGATGAAATTTCTGTCGTTTAAATTGGCTTTTCCAATTAACCAAAGTGCGTAATCCAATTTTCAACATTTTGGCAATGTCCGCGTCACTAATTTTAGGATTTTGGCTTTTAATTTCATAATAACGTTTCATTAATTCCTTTTGTTCGCTGTGGGGGTGTTTATGTTGTGGTTCTGTAAAAGTTTAATTAATATAATAAATTTCAAAATACTCACTGGTTTGGCCAAGTTCACGTTTCCAAGCGTAAATTGTTTTAAAACTGAGGCCCAACTCTTTTGCGACAGTTTTATCTAATTCATTTTGAGAGTTTTTGATTCCGTCCAGCTTTAACTTGGCTTTCATCTGATCAAATTTCTCTACCAAATTTTTACGTTCTTTTTCATTTAACACTTTTCAAGTTTCACGATTTATATGGAAATCCATTTTTTTCCGCACTCGGATGAGGTAATGCTTTGGACAAATAAATTACAACATGTCGCATTTAAATCCACAAAGTGGTAAATTTTGATGTAAGAGAAAGCAATTCTTATTTCGCCCTTTTTGAGAATAAATCCCTATTTCGCCGTTTTTGCGTTTTTAGACCCTATTTTGGCACTTTCCCCCAAATTTTTTAAGAATAATGTAATAAAAACGAAAAAGATTAGAGGGTTTTTAGTCCTTAAAAATCTCGGCCCTACCAATCACAATTCTTCGGTCCTATTTTTTCTTTTTCCTCATTTTTTGTCAATTCCGCATATTTTTCTGGATGATGTTTTTGAAGATGGACACGCAAGCATGTGCATCGAGTTTTGGAAATGCATTCATCGAAAAACAAGCCCTCCGTTATTTATAGCTTTATCTTGTAAATGAATTTTTTGATCTGGAATATTGCCTTATTCAAAAAAACTCCTGATGGAAAAAAGCAATTTGCTTGGATTGCAAAGAGAAAAAACGGCCAAAATATGAATTTGTAGTGTCGAATAGGTCGATTAAAAGTTTGCTGGTCCATCTCACTTCGTCGGTGCACGAAGGATCCGAATTTGAGCAAAAATACAAAGAGATTGAAGCAAAAGATTTACAAAAAAGTTTGCGCAAAAATCCGTTTTGAGATGGAAGAATGGTGGGGGTTTTCTTTTACCAGCGATTGCTGGGCTGGATCTTCGAACAACTTTATCAGATTTTATTTAATAGAGCGACCGGAACATTTCCTCCAATCTTTTGGTGCGCAATTCTCCTAGACTCTGGCCATGGATACAATTTTTAAATCCGTGTCCGATGAAAGACCAGCGCCTTTCCTCGGCAAAAATCAAAAATGATTATAAAAACATTGGTACTTAAATATATGGATATGCGCGGATATCCACGGATTTGACTTTCAAATTCCGTATCCATATCCGGATATATCCGCGGATATCCGGACTGTCAATTGACCACCTTTTTTCTGCGTCCGATTTGTGTAAACGCAAAAGAAGTGATGTGAACAGCAGCCAAAAGGCAGAGGGGGGGCAAAGCTTAAATAGGTGATAATGAGATCCACAGAAAAGAAAGGACAAGGGGGGGGGCCCGCCGGGGAAAAACCCTTTGAACTTGGTATGAAAGGAAAAAAACGGCATGGGCTTGCAAAATACAAATTGTGAATGGAAAAATGGGGGGAGGGGGTGGCTGGCAGGTGGCAGAGTTTGAAAATTTCTTCACAATAAATGACAATAAAATGCAATCATTACACAAATAAAGTTCAAAAACAAAATAACGCACAAATAAAAAGTTACGTCTTCTCCTTCGCGGTCAAAAACTGGACAATAAACCCTGAAATTCGCAATTTTTATATAATGGTGAATATTATAAGAAAGAAAAAATATTCTATGAGAGGAATATTGATTTGGTTCCGGTTTAAAAGGGTTGGGAAATATTATGAAGTCATAAATATTGATTCGGGTGAGATAATTATTAAAAATTTATGAATGCGCATTTCAATTGTGGGCTGTCATTTATTACGTTCCACCATTTTTTGCCAATGCTAAATAATATTTATTAATATTTAAAAATTTGAATATTTAAAGAAATTCTTTAAACCAAAAATAATTGACAAATTTTTCCAAATCGAATTTTTCGAAATTGTAAATTAAGAAGTTGTTTTTGCCTAAATAAAATGGAAGAGTTTTGGCTTTTAATTTTGTTGTCATTTTTTGCTTCAAATACACTGGACAAAGCCGAATCCGTACAATTGGAGGAATTGGAAGAATTGCCACTCCAAACATTTGAAGAATTATTCGTAGATGAATGGTGGGACAAAGATGAAGCCCAAGATTTGAAAACTCCGGCGCTAACAAACTTTGGACAAAATGTCCATCACCAAATCGACCGGCAGAACACCCAAATTGGACAAATTGAACCCAATTCAACTGATCAGCTTGGACAAATTGAACCCAATTCAACTGACCAGCTTGGGCAAATTGGATCCAATTCAACTGATCAGAATCCTCCTCTCACAGAGTCTGATCACTCTGGACAAGTTGAACCCAATTCAACTGATCAGAATCCTCCTCTCACAGAGNTCAGAATCCTCCTCTCACAGAGTCTGATCACTCTGGACAAGTTGAACCCAATTCAACTGATCAGAATCCTCCTCTCACAGAGTCTGATCACTCTGATAATGCCAAAAATGGTGAAGAAATGACTTCAAATGGAAAACGTAAAATTATCGACAAATTCCACGCAATAAAAGACGAATTAAAGCAAAAAGGAAAATTCATTAGGAAAGAAAAAACTCAAATTGAGCAGAAAATTGCTAAACATTTAAAAGTCACTCGCACGTTAATATATAAATGGAAAAAAGAATTTGGCTTAAGTCAAAAAATTCTTAACTTTGGGAAGGAAAAAAATAAGCGACAAAATTTGATAGAAAAATTTGATCAAATAAAAGCCGAGTTAACGCGCGCAGGAACCAAAAACTCTTATTCAAATCAAATAAATGAAACTGTCGCGAAAGAATTGGGCCTCAGTTTTAAAACAATTTACAGGTGGAAACAAAAACTTGGCCAAACCGGTGAGTATTTTGAGCCCAATTTTATTACTTTTTTATATTAATTAAAAATTCTTTTACAGAACCAAAACATAAACATTCCCACAGCGAACAAAAGGAATTAATGAAACGTTATTATGAAATTAAAGAGCAAAATCCTAAATTTAGAGACGAGGACATTGTCAAAACTCTGAAAATTGGAGCAACCACTTTGTTTAGATGGAAAAAGCAACTACGACAGCAATTGGATCAAAATTCTGGCGATGGACATATTTAAATGAAACGATGGTCAATACAAATAATTTCTAATAGAGCTAAAAATTAGTTTCTATTTGCGTTTTTTTAAAATTTCATTCCTAAAATTGTTACGAATTTACCAAATCAAGCAAACAAATACCTTCGAATGCTCTAAATGAAAAGAATCATTTTGGGGGAAAAAGCCGAGCGGTTAAATGCGTTTTAAAAATTTCAATGTGAAAAAGCACCCTTTATTGAAATAAGCTTTTCACGAATGTTCGAATTGTCCACAATTAACCGATTTCCAAAAATAACCGTAACATAGACACCAGTGTTTTCCTGTTCCAGCTTGGCCTGTTCTGTTCCTGTTCTATTCTAGAATTTAGAATAGCACAGGAACAGGAACAGATTCAAAATCCTTGGAACAGGAACAGAACAGGCCAAGCTAGAACAGGGTAAAATGAAGAGAACTTTTTTGAGTAATATATTTGAAATTTTCCATAATCCCTATGTCACACGTGGCGCAGTGGTTAAACTGAGTGACTTTATTCAATTTTGTCGAAGGTTCAACTTTCCCTAGTGAAAATCTTTTTTTTTTCGTATAATGGTGAGTGATGCCTGGGGCTGTGGGTTCGGACTTCGAACCTCCGACTGTTTAAATGATTTTTGTTTCTCAATTTTTATGAACTTTGATGGTAATTTTAAAATATTTTAGATTTTTATTTTTTGAAGGCATAGATATTATTTATTTTTTCTTTAAATTGAGAAAAAATCATAAGGGGGGGGGCTTGCTTTTTGTTTTCTAACATTTAAAAATCAAGACCAATTAATTAAAAAACGCTCAAAATCTCAACCCGGGCCTCCCCATTTCTAAAAAGCTTCAAAAAATGGTTGCAAATCCCTTAACAAATTGAATAATTTCCAAATTTTCTTGGCGGCGCCTATCGGCATCGCCGACTCACCCCTGAAGTAAAGCAGAATTTTCTAAAAAATTATTTAATTTTTAACTAGGATTGCTCCCCGATAGGGTTGAGCGGGACCGGGACTTTTGGAAAAACTGGGACCGGGACTAAATTTGGTCCCGGTCAAAAAAAACCGGGACTACTGGACAAAAACAAGAAAAAATCATTTTGTAAAAACCGGGACTTTTATAGTGGGATTTTAAAGGAATTTTGAAAAACCGGGACCAAATTTCAGTACCAAAATTTGAAAAATTGACCATTTCAGTACTGGTCTCGGTCGCGTCCAACCCTAGTTTGTAGGCTAAAGTGTTTCCTTCGGTGCCCCTCCACGGATGTTAGCATTGGGTCAAAGGCGACAGGTAGAGAGACAATTGGATGTAAAAGTGTTACCAGACAATTAGTTCATACTAATTGATAGAAATTAGTAGTAAATCATAGATACCTAAATAGGTTAAATTTTTATCCAAAACCGGTATCGGTAAAGAATATTACAAGTTTTTTCATGTGGTGTCATTATTTTGCTTCCCCCTCATATCGACATTTTAGTAAATTTTGTCTCGACAAACCTTGCTACCAAAGACATGCCGCCAAAATTTGATATTCACGAAAGTTTTGAATGACCAAACCCTAGAATATTTTGCATAAATTATTTTTGTTTAAAAATATATAAAAATAGCGTTCGTAATTTCATCATTACAAAAATTTTCATGCAAATTCCCCCGAATGCACAAAGTAAGCAAATATGGATTAGTAAATGCGAGAGAGCAACAATGAACATGACCGATAAAATTTCAAAACGAGAGTGTGTGTTCATCACCAAAACAGTTTTATATAAAGCAAACTTGTGAAAACAAAAATTATTCATTTCAAAAAAATTGACAAAATGTATACGGCTATTTCGTCACCATTCTATGTCTATCATTTGTCTTTTCTATCAACAGCGATCGCAGCATTCGACATCGCGGCAGTAACAACAACAACAACAACAACAGTTACAATAACAGAACTTGGAGCAGTTCAAGTGAGGAGGAAGATGAAGCTGGTGAAATGTCCTTCTTTCGCTTGATCGAATTCTTGTTTGGCCACGGTAACGGTACTGCTTCATCAACTGCTCAGCGCAAAAACATTTCTTCATTCCCATTCATGACGACCAATAACAGTTTGACACCAGGGACAAATGTTCGTGTTGGTCGCTCTGCTGAAGTTGGAAGAATGCGTAAGAACATTCAATATAAAAAGTGCTTATTTAGGGAATATTTTAATTTGCTTGGATTTGAATTAGAATAAATTATAAATGGACATTTAATTCGGGGTATAAAATTTTGTAATTTTTCAGACAATCAAACCCGTCAAATTGGCCAAGGATCTTCAGCATCTTCAGCCGATGGTTCACCTGAATTTTTCTGAATGTTTTCACTGAATCTTTGAAAGCTTAGAGTGAAGAAAATCTTTTCAAAATTTAAATTCTGAACAAATTGAATGTAAAATGAATCACAATTTATTCATAGCATAAAGAATAAACCAAACAGTAAAAATTATTTTATTATTATTTAGAGCTTTCTAATGCACTTTGTTTCTTTTTTTGTAGAAGTTTTCAGTTATGGTTCGTTTCGTGTTTTGTTAATGACGATTTTCACAACAAAAAAAAACACACGAAAGCACCCCTAAAGATCGAGGTGTCCGGTGGTGCCGATAGGCGCTGCCGGGAGGAAATTGGAAATTGAGTAAAATCACCAATTTTGAAATCAATGAGTGGAGACTCCTCCAAAAACTAAAAACAAAATGAAATTAGTAATTTTTTTTTGGGATGGATGTTTTTGGTTGAGAGAGAATGGCGCGGGCATTCACATGAATTGCGAAAAAGATTTTAGAGGGGGAAATAATGCGTGGAAATAATCTGTCAATCGATTTGATTGGTCATATTTACAATAAAAATTAATTCTATTACCAAAAGATTTATTTATTAATATTGAAAAATAAATTTTAGTAATAAAAAATGAAATTCCGGCTTTTAGGTAATTATTATTTCATTCTTTGCAACAAATTTGACCCAAAATGCTGAATCTGTAAGCGATGGCGGTAAAGAATCAAAACTTTACAAATCATTTGATGAAATATTTGGAAAAGGATGGGATGATGAAAGTAATGATCCAAAAGATTTGAACTGTCGTCATGTTAAGGAAGAATTTCAAGACGGACAAGCTCCAATCACTTCTGATCAGAAAAATATTGATGAAATATTGAAACAGAAATTTGATGAAATTTATGATGAAAATTGGTCGGAAGACGAAAACAATTCAGCGCCAGATCAAAATGAGAGTGTTGATGAACAACAAAATGAGTCCAATGAATGGGAAAAAATTGAGTCTGATCAGCAAAAAAGTGAAATTATTCAAAAATTCTGTGAAATGAAAGAAAATTATCGGGAACGAAACAAACGCAGTCACTCAAACAAAGAATGGAATCAAATTGAGGTGAAAATCGCGAATTGTTTGGGTGTAAGTCGCTATAAATTATATAAATGGATGAAAGAATTGGGCTTAAGTCGAGAAACGAAGTTAAAATCAACTTATCAGCAAAAACGTCAAATTATTCAAAAATTCCGTGAAATTAAAAAAAATTATCGGGAAAAAACAGGCACACACTCAATCAAAAAATGGGTTCAAATTGAGAACAAAATATCAAATGATTTGGGTGTTGGTCGAACAACAATTTATAGATGGATAAAAAAATTGGGTCTAAAAAAAGAAACAAATTCAAAGTTTTCTGAGTTAGAAAAATGTCAAATTTTAAAACAATTTGATGAGATTAAAAGCAAATGTCAGAAGTCAAAATTCAAAAACATTTCAATGAATGAACTCGATGATAAAATTGCAAAAAAATTGGGCGTAAGTGCCCCAACAATTTATGTTTGGAAGAACGAATTTGGCTTAGCAGCCTTAATCGATGGAAAATTCAATGTGAAGAAAACAACCATCTTTAAAAGCACAAAATTGTAGAAGATTTTCAGCTCCGGCACGACTGCGACGGATGTTTTCGTTTTCGAATGAACGAATAATTCAATTTTCTTTTTTTGTTGCCCTATTATACTGAGTATTTGTCCAAAAATCCATTGGTTATTTTTTTGCAATGTCTGAGTTTGAAGGAATGAATTAAATGAGGAATTTGAGGGATAAATGTGCATGCCCTGGGGCCTAAAATGCGAGATCAAGCGGTGAGTAGGGCGTTCGCCTGAGGGCATGAAAAACCCCAAAATCTTTTAGTTCTATTTCGGTTGTATTCGCAATTGGCACTGTTCATTTTTAAATTTTGAACGTGATTCAAAAAAATAATTAAAAATAATATAATATTTTTAATCATTCGAACCGGTGCTTTTTTAGCACCTAACGGTATTTCCTAAAATCCCAAAGTTTCGATTCCAAAAATTTTAATCTAAGATACTTTTTAGTGCTTATAAATTAGGGGTGCCATCTGTCCTTATTTATATAATTTAACTGATTTACGGTCTTTAATCACCACGAGTAATTGTGAGTCTGGGCTATCTATTAAATTTAATACAGGTATTTCTAACCTTCTATTCTATATTGTAATAAATTTTGTGGGCCCTTAGTTATGATACATTTTTTATGATGCTAAAACAGAAAAAAACAAACCGCTGCAACCTTGCCCCTAATGCACGGCACATTTGTGCCATTCCAACCGGAAACGTATTTTATGAATTTTTTTGGGGGAAATTCGCAAAACAATGATGGAACTCTTGAGTGATGATCTGAAAGCCGAGCTCATCGGAAGGTAAAAGCGCAGCAAAAAAAGGGAAAAGCGCAATCACCGCGGGGGGGGGAAGCGATTGTTTAAAAAGATCAGCAGGATGGTAAAGCGCACGATATTTCATAAATTTGCCTGCAAGACCAAGACTTTACTCTAAGACTCGAAATAATTTCTGCCCTCAACGCTGGACACTTTAACTTTAATGACAGTAATCAACAATTTTGATGATAGGACAGAAACAGATGAAAAATCCAAGAAACATTCATCCCAAATATTTACTTTTTCCGCGTCTGCTTTTGTTTTTCTTATAGTTTCCACCAAGGCTAAGGGTGAGGTCCAGCTCGTCGTCCGCGTTATTACTTCTGCTGGGGCCCAAAAAGATGGTTGCGCCTGGCCATGCCGTCGATTGTGATTGATTTGTGCCAAAGTTGGATGCGCCGGGACATGCCGACGATTGCGATTAATTTGTGCCAAAGTTGGATGTGCGCCGGGGCATGCCGTCGATTGCGATTAATTTGTGCCAAAGTTGGATGTGCGCCGGGGCATGCCGTCGATTGCGATTGATTTGTGCCAAAGTTGGATGCGCCAGGCCATGCCGTCGATTGCGATTGATTTGTGCCAAAGTTGAATGCGCCGGGACAGGCCGTCGACTGCAATTGAAAGTTGGATGTTTGCTGCTGTTGGGTCGGATTGTTAAACCGGGATGAGTCTGAACTTAAAATCTCATAAAATATATAATCTCCTCATCATTGTGGTCTAATTTATTGCAGAAAAAATCCCATAATCGTTTTTTCTCTTTTGGCCATGCTTTAGAATTTCAGAAATTTAAAATGCAGTCAATGTTTGGACTGGTCTGAGTTCGGCTCGTACTCCGTAAAGGCAACTCGACAAAATCTCATCACATCTACAAGTATGCGGCTTACACTACCTGCTGGCATCGATTGGATAGTTTCTGCACATTGGCGTTCATACAGACTTTGCCTGGTCTCCGCTACGGATTTGTTTGACTCCTCCTGCAAAAGTTGTTTTTTTTGTGTTTTTCAGTAGTGCGGACTGGTGCCTGACCGGCATCCCCAGCCAGTCACGCCGCCTTCCCATGTGAGGGGAAGGTGAGGATTGTGAACCCCACTGAAGGATCCGCTAAAAGGGTGCCTGTAGCTCAATTGGTCAGAGCTCTGCACGGATTGCTGCGGTTGCAGGTTCGATTCCTGTCGGGCGCTTAACCTTTTATGATCCTTCAGCATCACATTTCGCAAAGTTATTATATTTTTGCAAAAATACATTTATTTGGATAGGTATTTGTTCAGCGTTGCAATGCTAATTGTGACTCCTATATGGTTCAAATCTGTTAACACTTTTCCCACTCTTTATGACGATAAAGAGAACTACAAAAACTTTTTTTTTGTTTCAGACAAAAATTATATTGTAGCAAAGATACCTTTATTTTGCTTAGGTACATCTCCAGCGTACTTTTGCTAATTTTGTGTCCTTCTATTTCCAACTTTTTTAAAAACGCTTGCTTTGATATTTCTTTATTATGATACTGTTTAACCCATTCCTTAGCAAGACGATTTTCTTTGAATTCATCAAAACTAATAACGCAATAACCGCTTTTTAGAAAGCAACCAAATGTTAACGTGATGAGTAATTCTTTAAATTATTTTAATCTTTTCATTATTTTCATGATTGCGTGATGATTACTAAGACCGGAAACTTGGACACAAAACCCAAAACATTTTTTGGTTTTGATTTTGTATTGTACTCAAATTTGACCCAAAACCCAAAACTAACACGTTGTTTGATTTTTTTGGTCTTGCTCATTTGATCTAAAAACCAAACAATTTTTAGTTTTTTTTGGCCTAGCAAAACCCCAAAAATTTGTACAAACCCAAAAGATTTTAGTAAAACATAACAAAAAGCTTGAATTTCAGAATTTTTTTTTAATATTTTTATAAATTTTTATTCAACACGTTTGGTGAAATTAGATATTTATCTAATTAGCGTTTTTTTTTGAAAATCTCGTATTCAAAAAATTACTCCTTTTTTGGATTAAATATTTTTGTTTTAAATAGTTTGTCTTAACCAACATGGCGATGGGGGATAAACTGGCTAGGGCGGTGCTAAAAGATTATCATCCATAAAGAAAAAGGCACAAAAATGAAATTACCTTTTAATTTTTTCCCTTCTTACCTAAACGCTCCAGAAACCCCCAAAAATCAGGATTTGTTAAACTTTTAAAGTTTTTTGAGCATAACCTCCTTTTTGAGACTATCCAATTGCAAAAACTTTATCTGGATCTTAGCTTCATCTCGAAAAGAGCTTTTGAATGGTTTTTCGAAAGACTGAGTTGGTTAAGTTAAAAGTCAGTTATTATTAGAGCCCGATCGAGACGAGATCTCGTCTCGAGGTCTCCAAAAATCTCGACGAGATTCTCGAAAAATCTCGACCTCGAGATCTCGCTCGACGAAAAGTGAGACTACGAGATTTTTTCGAGATTCTCGACTCGAGATCTCGCTCGAAGCTCAAGTCCGGGCTCTAGTTATTATAGCTAAAGTCCGTAGAAAATTACTAATAAAATCTATCTCTTAATAGAATCTAATTGAAACAAAAAGGAAAATGCTATTTATAAATACATTTATATTACACAATGCCAAAAGTGGTCACAAAAGTGCATAAAATTGTAAAATATATTTTAAACAAATATTATTTGTTAACCAAAAGGGCAAACAAACAAAGCAGGACAAAAAAGAGTGACTTACTATTATATAAAGAAATTTATATTATTTCTTTTGGAAAAAATGGCACAATGCCAAAGTGGTCACAAAAAGCATAAAATATCCAAATAATGATCGGATTAAAATTGAGATAAAAATACCAAATGGTTGGGAGTAAATCGAACAAAATTGTATACCTAAATGGGTCAAAAAATTGGGTTTAAGAAAAGAAACAAAGTTTAAACCAAAGATCCACCAAAATCGACTATTTTATTGTAAGATTGACCAATTTTCTTAATAAAATTATTAAAAAATTTCCTGACAGCGCCCAAGGACCCCCAACAACCACCGCCCTGGTCTCGGGTAAAACAGAAAATTTCACCCCTAAAGATTTTTGAGGAAATTTTTTTCCGGAAAAATGCCCTTGCTCTTGAAAGTCGGCAACCCTTGCCCGTGTCAGACAAAATCTTGACAATTTTTCAAGCATTTTTGTATTTCAAAAAAAGACTCCATTTTTCTCTATTTTTAATTGCAAGAAGAAAAAATTGAGTCTGATCAACAAAAACGTAAAATTATTCAAAAATTCCGTGAAATCAAAGATAATTATTGGGGTGGTTTAAATAAAAAAGCGAAAATTTTTTTTCGAAAATTGTTCGAATTCGGGTTCGGGGTTCGGAATTGGTCAAAGGTTGTCAATTTCATCTTTAAATTGTTTTTTCCAACGATGTATGCTTCTTAATGATATGTTCAACATTTCAGTAATAACGGCATCTGTCATTTTTGGATTTTCCCCTTTTATTTTGGCATATTTTTTCAAAATTCCAATTTTTGTTGCATCCGATTTATTGCTGACAGAAAAGCCAAATTCGCGCTTCCATATAGTAATTGTTGATCTACAAACGCCCAATTTTTTTGCAATTTTATCATCGAGTTCATTCATTGAAATGTTTTTGAATTTTGACTTCTGACATTTGCTTTTAATCTCATCAAATTGTTTTAAAATTTGACATTTTTCTAACTCAGAAAACTTTGAATTTGTTTTCATAGTTTGTGGGAAGAAAATGACTTTTGTGTGTTGAAGAATGGCATGAATTAGGTGAGAGAGGGGAGAAAATAAATAATCTGCCAATCAATTGGCCACTTTTTCAATAATATTTGTTATTAATCTTTCAGTGAGTAACTTAAATAGTTAGTTAATTTGTAGTTTGAACAAGCATTCATTTAATAACGCAAATAAAATCATCATATTAACAAATAGCTTCAATATTTCAGAAAAGCAAAATATTTAATTTCTTTATTTTAAAATAAAAATGAAATGTCGCCTATTAATTATTATTTCATTTTTTGCAACGAATTTGATCAAAAATGCTAATTCTGTGGGCGAAAGCGGACAAAGAATCAAAACTTTACAAAACATTTGATGAAATATTTGGAAAAGGATGGGACGATGAAAGTAATGATTCAAAAGACTTGAACTGTCGTCATGTTAAAGAAGAAGTTCAAGACGGACAAGCTCCAAACACTTCTGATCAGAAAAATATTGATGAAATATTGAAACAGAAATTTGATGAAATTTATGATGAAAATTGGTCGGAAGACGAAAACAATTCAGCGCCAGATCAAGATGAGAGTGTTGATGAACAGCAAAATGAGTCCAATAGAATTGAAAAAATTGAGTCTGATCAGCAAAAACGTGAAATTATTCAAAAATTCCGTGAAATTAAAGAAAATTATCGGGAAAAAACAGGCACACACTCAATCAAAAAATGGGTTCAAATTGAGAACAAAATATCAAATGATTTGGGTGTTGTGTCGCAACAACAATTTATAATGGATAAAAAGAATTGGGTCTAAAAAAAGAA
>MEIZ01000056.1:114409-133505 GCA_001723225.1 Globodera ellingtonae
GCCAAAAATGGAGTGGCGGGACGGAACTGGCCGGAATGGAGTGGCGGGACAGGACCCTACCGCGAACTCATAATTCGCGTTTGGCAATGCGGTTTTTCGGTATTCCAACAAAAAAAATAATTAAGTATACCAAGCAAATTGTGACAATGAAAAGATTTGAGGAAAATTTGTAGGCAACTAAAAGACCAGAATGGATTGATTTGCGTGGGCTGGAAAAAATGCCATCAACAATTAACGATTTATTGAAAAAAGGAAAAGGTGAAAATTTAGATTTTCTCTGGTCAATTGTTTCGGCATTCTTACTGGCAATAATAATGGCACTTTCATTTTCGCTGATTTTTGGTGGACCGGCACTGAACATTCAGTGATGTTAGGTAGCCAAAAATAAGGGTCATTGGGAATCGATCAGAACAATCTGGTATTGCCCTAATTTTTCTCCAAAAAATAAGCAAGACATTGTGGCCAATGTCAAAAATTTTAATGCCGAAGTTGGTGAACACGTCTTGAGGGCGTCGTCAGTTTTACTTCTTTGCTACCTCTGAAACACAAAAAATCAACGATTTCAATGAAAAATAGTTTTTGACATTATTCTTTAGAATGTTTAATAAATTTGATGGGATTTTTGGAGCCCGGTTTTTGAAAAATCCCTGATCGGGATCAGAATTTTAAATGAACAGGATAAAAATCCTGGTTTCTTTTGGTCGGAGATTTTATGTGTCCGGTCTGCCGTTTAACTCTGCTTTCATCTGATCAAATTTCTCTACTTTTTGCTCATTTTTTCTTCCCAAAGTTATGCATTTTTGACTTAGGCCAAACTCTTGCGTTTTAATGAGAACATTTCTGGACTGGTAGACGATCACATCGCTGAACGCGTTGGTCACAGATAATGGAAGGTAAGGAAAAGTTCAAGTTGATGAAAAATGCCAAAAGGGGACAGATTTGGGGTTCTTATTGGCCATTCAAATATTTCCCGAATTTGAGTTCCCAATTTTCTGAATATTTGCCGCGGCATTCTCTTCCACAGAATGTCCATCGGCAGAATTTGGATGAAATTGCTGTCGTTTAAATTGTCTCTTCCAATTAACCAAAGTGCGGTGCGTTCCAATTTTCAACATTTTGGCAATGTTCTCGTCTTAAATTTAGGATTTTTGTTCTTAATTTCATAATAAAGTTTCATCTTTTTGTTCACTGTGGGAATGTCTATGGTTTAGTGCTGTAAAAGAATCTTTGTTTAATGTAAAATATGGTTGGAGGCTTAATACTTTTAGGATTTATCATATTCTTTCTTCTCTTTGTTGTATGTAAAATACCTCGACTGATAATTTTACTATCTTTTTGGTGCCTTTTTGGTACTATTCTCCCCTATTCAGCTAACTATTTCGAGATTTTTCAAACCTAAAAATCCGCAGCCCTAATTATTAGGGATGGTATTTTCCGGTAAATGCCTATTTTAGTCTTTTTTCGCGCTAATGAAGCTCAAATATAGGTTTTTAAATAAATATTTAAGAATAAATCTGACCGGTTTGGCCAAGTTCACGTTTCCAATTGTAAATTGTTGCAAACTGAGGCCCAATTCTTTCGCGAATCTAATTCATTTTGAGAGTTTTTGAATCCGTCCCGCTTTAACTCGGCTTTCATTTGATCAAATTTCTCTAACAAATGTTTACGTTCTGCTTTTTCATAGAACTTTTGATTTAGGCCAAATTCTTTTTTCCATTTATATATTTTTTTGCGATTGACTTTTAAATGTTTAGCAATTTTCCCATCAATTTGATTCCATTCTTTTTTTGAATATTTTCCTTTTTTGCTTAAATTTGTCTTTTATTGCTATTCAAAGTGGTGCCCATTCTTTCATTTATTTGGGCAAAACCTGAGAATTTAAAGACATTCGGAAATTTCGATATAGAAAATTTGCCAATTGTCTATGAATCTCGTTCAAAATTTTTTTCTTAAATTTTATAATATGTAATTTTAATTTTTCAAATATTAATAATTATTACAATTGAAATGCACATTCATATAAATCATATTCTTTATAATTTATTCAACCCGAATTATTTTCGCTTGAAGAAACTTCGTTCTGTTCTTCACCATTTTTGGCATTCTCAGAGTGATCAGACTCGGTGAGAAGAGGATTCTGATCAGTTGAATTGGGTTCAATTTGTCCAATTTGGGTGTTCTGCCGGTCGATTTGGTGAAGGGCATTTTGTTCAAGCGTTAATTTATGCCATTCTTCGGCTTTGTCATTGTCCCACCAGCCTTCTCCGAATATTTCATCAAATGTTTTGAGTGGCGTTTCCTCCAATTTTACTTTTACGGATTCGGCTTTGTCCAGTGAATTTGTTGCAAATAATAAAACCAAAATTAAAATACAAAACTCTCCCATTTTATTTGGCAAATCACGTCTGATTTTGCAAAATTCGATTGCAAAAATTTGGCAATAATTTTGTGTTAAAGAATTTCTCGTAAAAAGATTTTAATAACAAATATTCACAAAATGAAATAAAATAAATAAAATGGTGAATTTTTTAGCCCAAATAAATTGGAGGCACGCAGAAATCAATAAGGCCCATCATTTTCCAAATTTCTGCCAACCCTGAAACTCTTCTCCTAGTGCCAACAATTTTTGCTAGCAAATAAAGCAAATTTTTAAAAAGTTTTGAACTAACCTAATGTTAGGGTCCTGAAACAATGGTTTTTTTTTATTGCTATAACTTTTTTGAGAAAAGCTAAATCGGTTAGCTTTTGTTTGATAAGGTTCATCAAACAGAGAGCTTCTGAATGATATCGATTTTGTTTAATTGTTTTTCTAATGATTATGATATGACTGGTCGCACCAAAACGGCCGGAGCCGAACTGTCCGGATTTCGATCACGAGTTGTGGCAAAATAAATTCAATAGGATTTTAATTTTCGATCACGGTCATATGATCCAAGGCCAAAATCTTAAAACCATTAGCGCCTGGATGAGGGGTTCCAAAATTTTTAGAGACCGTAATTTTTTTCTTTTTTGGATTTTGTGCTTTTGAGAATTTTTGCCCATTTTATGTCTTTTTAGAAAAAATAAAGTTTACCCGGCTGAAATAGACAAAATGTCTAAAAAGTTTCTATTCTGAGCATTTTTTTTTGCCAGTATAAAAAGTGAAATTATTGTTAATAATCTTTACCAATTTAAGAAAAGCTTTATTGGAAATTTATAAAAATAAAAATGATTCTGTTGCGGGCGGATACAAATTAAAAAATAAAAAGAAATTGTGAACAGATTTGGTGTTTTTTCAAACATTGGCAATTCAAATATTTCCCGAACTTGAGTTATCAATTTTCAGAATAATTGAGCCGGCATTTTTTTCATGCCCATCAACAGAATTTGGATGCAATTGCTGTCGTTTAAATTGCTTTTTCCATCTAAACAAAGTGTTTGTTCCAATTTTCAATATTTTGGCAATGTCCTTATCGTTAATTTTAGGCGTTTGGTTCTTAATTTCATAATAACGTTTCAACAATTCCTTTTGTTCGCTGTGGGGGTATTTATGTTGTGGTACTGAAAAGAGTTTTAATTATAATAAAATAATAATAAAATAGGGCTCAAAATACTCACCGGTTTGGCCAAGTTTTCGTTTCCAATTGTAAATTGTTGCAAAACAGAGGCCCAGTTCTTTCGCGACAGTTTTATCTAATTCATTTTGAGAGTTTTTGAATCCGTCCCGCTTTAACTTGGCTTTCATCTGATCAAATTTCTTTATCAATTCATTTTTTGGCTTTTTTTGACTTAGGCCTAATTCTTTTTTCCATTTATATATTTTCGAGCGATTGACTTTTAAATGTTCAGCAATTTTCCCATCAATTTGATTCCATTTTTTTTTTGAATATTTCCCTTTTTGCTTAAATTCGTCTTTCATTTCGTGGAATTTGTTAACAATTTTACGTTTTTCGTTTGAAGTAATTTTTTCACCATTTTTGGGTTTATCAGAGTGATCAGACTCTGTGAGAGGAGGATTCTGATCAGTTGAATTCGGTTCAATTTGTCCAATTGGGTGTTCTGCCGGTCGATTTGGTGATGGACATTTTGTCCAAAGTTTGTTGTCGGCGGCGTTTTCAAATCTTCGGCGTCTTCACCTTTGTCCCACCAGCCTTCTCCAAATATTTCATCAAATGTTTTGAGTGGCGTTTCCTCCAATTTTACTTTAACGGATTCGGCTTCGTCCAGTGAAATTGTTGCAAAAAATGACACAAAAATTACAAGCCAAAACTCTTCCATTTTTATTTTGTTAAAATAATCTCTGAATTTTTTCTTAAATTTTAAAGTATAATATTCAATTACAATATTAATAAATATTATTTAAATTGGTAAAAAAACGATGAACGTAATAAATGACAGCGCGCAATTGAAATAGGCATTCATATAAATCATATTCTTTAATAATTATCTCACTCAAATCAATAGTCCTGACATTTCGTCAATATTTTCCTATAATAAATAAAAATGGCGATCGATTCTGAATAGCAAATATAAATGTTTATCAAATAATTTTACCTAACTAGCGGGTTATGTATGCCTACGGCGCACTAATCGCTAGGAAATACGATTAGACAGAGAAATACTTATACTTGTAAGCTTTTTTCCTTGGAATTTTGTTTTTTTGGCATTTTCCCCCTTTGCAATTTTCCCTTATGAACATTGAATTTTATTCATTCGAATTCTAATTTTTTTCACTGCAAAAAGCAAAATCGGAGCAATTTTCATGTATTGCTTTTCTATTTATTTTGTTTTTCTTTGAGATGAAGGTGCGTGAATTATTGATGTTGCGGCAACGTCAAAGCCAAAACGTCGACTCTAGATACGACAACGGTAGCAAAAGAAAACAGCGCGAATACAGAACGAAGAAGAAGCCAGTGCCAGGCAAACTACACAACCGGTGTGTAGAGTCAACAGCGAGTGGAGTTTGAGACCGCAAATTTACGACAAGGTGGTGGGTACTATAAGTTATTAGAATAGATTAAATTAATTCAATCAATTTGTTCTTTGTTAGGTTGAACATGTTGGCCAACTTTATTAAGCGCGCAAAGATGAAAAAGAAAATGAGCAGCGTTATGTTCGAATATCAGGCATGCTCACGGATACGAATTTTTGTATCCGAGTCCGTCCGTCCTCAAAATCCCATATCCGGAAATCCGCGGATATACAGCGCATATATCCGGATAAGTTAATTTTTCATATACGTTATCCGTCCGTATCCGAAAATATCCGCGGACATTAGCATATCCGGATATCCGTGAGCATGCCTGGCGAATACATCCAGAATATAAAGAAACCATTAAACGATTTGGTGAGTTTTTCAATCATTGACAATTCATTTAAATCCTCCGAATTTGAGTTATCAATTTCCTGAAATTTGCGCATGTCTGGACGTCCATAGATCTTGTTCCTCCACAATTTGTCTACAACTACTTTTGCATTGTTATGTCTACTCTTGAACCAACACCGGAACTCCAAGAATTCATTCTTTATTTTGTTAATACTTGGCTTGGCACAAGGCGAATCATTCAAAACAAAGAGATTTTGGAGGAAAATGCTGGGGGGGGGGGCTGTCGATAATTAGATTCGTGGACAAATTGGGGCACTGAATTTGGCTCTGACTGATGCTCTGTTTCCCATTGAATTATGGAATGTAATGGAGAGAGTAAATGAAGTACTGGGAAGACCCAATAACTCCGTTAAAGTGCGATAGATTTATTGATTATTTAAGTGAATGCCCAAGCTTCGTTAAGGGTTGGCACAGCGCCTGGAATGTTCACCTCAAAGGGAACCAACGGGCGAGTTCATTTACAAGAATTATAGTTGAAGAAGACGAAACTTGGCAACATATTGTAACTGACTTTTAAGGTGCACCTGCTGACGGCATTAATGGGACTTATGACACCACTCGAAAAGCACAGTACATTCGACAGGACGAATTTAACAAAAACATCGCCTCTTTTTCCTCCAATTAGTCCATCATTTCCTAAATTCGAATATTTATACTCATTATTTGGATTTATTCCTCTGGGCACCACAAGATCAACCTCTTCATTTTTTGCAATTAATTTTTTTCCTAAACACTCGAGGCATTTATGTTTTATAGTTTTTCCTTTGCCTGAATATTGCCGCAGATTGTTTGAGTGAGGCTCTTGTTACTGATTTTCAGAATCGTGACCCGTTTGAATTCCTCCGCTCATGCGCTTACCACTAGCGCTTTTAAAATGATTCATTTCAAAATAATTTAGGATTGCAATTCTTCACTAAGTGATGTATATTTTTTAAAATTTCGGATTACTGTCGAAATCGCCCACTATCGAAGTCCACTCTTTGCCAAAAAATCTGGAAAAGATTAAAATGAAGTGGTTAAATAGTTAACTGTCGAAATCAGTCACTGTCGAGATTACATAGCACCCAATGAGGACCCAAAATCGAGATTTTTTGAAAATTAGCCAGAACTTTTTTGATATTTGCCATCGCATGCTTTTGAATTAACCCTTTACCAAGATGCTACATATGTTTAAACTTTAAGTTCGCGACAATTCGTCTGCACTTTACAAGTGCATGCCAATTGTGACAAAATGTAAGATAAGGATCAGTGACGTCACCAATCAGCATTTGTACTAGGGTTCCTCCCCGAGCCCTCGAGGGCGGGAAAGTCGGTGGTCGGAGACGAAAACCCCGACCAAAAAAGTCGGGGTTCGGGGACGGGGAGGAACCCTATTTGAGTAAAGCCAAATTTTTTTTTCCATTCGTTTATTGTGCGAACAGTTACACCAAATCTTTCAGCGATTTGGTGTCTATTTCTTTGCATGATTTTATGTCTTCACCGGAATGTTCACTTTTCATTTGCATTAACTTTTTTACAATTTTAAGCTTTTCATCGTCCGAGTAATTTGGCCCTAAAGAAGCAAAACATTCAAAAAGCGTAATTATTCGGTGTTTAATTTTAAATTGTGAAGTTTGAGTCAGCTCGTAATATTTCACCTATTTTAGAGATTTTTTAGCAAATATTTAAGAATAAATCTAACCGGTTTTTTGACTGATGCCAAATTCTTTTTTCCATTCATATATTTTTGAGCGATTGACTTTTAAATGATAAGCAATTTTACCCTCAATTTGATTTCTTTCTTTCCTATGGAATTTCCCTTTTTTCTTTAATTCGTCTTTTATTGCGTGGAATTTGTCGATAATTTTACGTTTTTCAGACTCTGTGAGAGGAGGATTCTGATCAGTTGAATTGGATTCAATTTGTCCAGAGTGATCAGACTCTGTGAAAGGAGGATTCTGATCAGTTGAATTGGGTTCCTTTTGTCCAATTTGGGTGTTCTGTCCATCGATTTGGTGATGGAAATTTTGTTCAAGCGTTAATTTATCCCATTCGTCGGCTTTCTCATTGTCCCACCACCCTTCTCCGAATATTTCATCAAATAATTGTACGGATTCGGCTTTTTCCAATGAATTTGTTGCGAAGAATGCTACCAAAATTGAAATCCAAAATTCTTCCATTTTATTAGGGCAAAAAACTCTAAATTTAGTGGCATTTTATTATGAAATTCCAATTAATTTTATAATAAACAGAAATGATATGGGAAATTTGTCAATTATTTTTGTATTAAAGAATTTCTGTCAAAAATTTTCAAAGAATAATAAATTTTCACAAATCTTTACAAATATTAACTTTAGCAGGGTTTTACTGCTATTTGACTTTTTTCCTGCAATTTGGCCTAAGCATTTGATCATTTTCTATTGACTATACATAAACTTCTGGCAAAAAAAAAATGCTCAGAATAGAAACTTTTTTAAAAACATTTTGTCTATTTCAAGCCGGGTGAACTTTAAAAAAATAAAATATTACAATGTACTAAATATACTGCTATTTATGGGCAAGAATAATTACCAGGGATTGAAAAATCTTAAAATAGACGTCTAATATAAGTAGGTGAGAAAGAGCCAAAATATGCCCCAAAAACTGGGGTTCACAAGCAAAAAAATGAACAATAATTGCTAAAAAACTTCTTTTTTTTTAAAATCTTATCCCTGATTATTACAATTAAATAAATTATTCTTTTGCTTTAATAAAAAAAAATGATTGAAAGTAATAAATGACAGCAGCCCACAACTGAATGGGCATTCATTCATATAATTCTTTAATAATTCTCTTCCTGAATCAATATTCTTGAAATTTCCTACTAATAATCATCATTTTATAAAAATGCCGATCGATTGTTGAATAGCTAAAAATGAAAAATGAAAAAATTTTATAATTTTCCCTGAAGGATAAGTAACATTTCCGCTCTGTTGACATTTACACCACAAATAAAGACAAAGTTTTTCGTAGCTTTTTCGCCAATTTTGCGGAACGGGCCTTTTCCTCTATAACTATCGGATTCGCATTAAAAATAAAAATTTTGGGTAAAATTGCAAATATATTCCCGCGTTATTTCCGCTCCCGCAAAAAATTCTCGCAGGTTTTTTTTGCTGGATTCCCCCGCGCAGGAATGGGAAAATTTTTAAAAATTAATACAAACTTTTTCTTAGTTTTTTTTTGGTTTGCATTTACAAAATTGTTACCAGAAGTCTTAATTGATGCCTCTGTTCGGTCCTTTAGCCGACAATTAATGCTTTGCCCGTGTAATAACGTATTTATTAAAAATTGATCAAAATAATATAAAACAAATGTGGAGTCGGGTGAAGGGAAGTAAAATTTCATCTGGAAAAATTCTTTAAGAAAAATACTTTAAAAAAAATTCAAGCTGCTTAAAACAATTTTACGTTTTTCGTTTGAAGTAATTTTTTCACCATTTTTGGCATTATCAGAGTGATCAGACTCTGTGAGAGGAGGATTCTGATCAGTTGAATTGGGTTCAATTTGTCCAAGCTGATCAGTTGAATTGGGTTCAATTTGTCCAGAGTGATTAGACTCTGTGAGAGGAGGATTCTGATCAATTGAATTGGGTTCAATTTGTCCAATTTGGGTGTTCTGTTGGTCGATTGGTGATGAGCATTTTGTCCAAAGTTTGTTGGCGCTGGCGTTTTCAAATCTTCGGCTTCACCTTTGTCCCACCAGCCTTCTCCGAATATTTCATCAAATAATTGTACGGATTCGGTTTTGTCCAGTGAATTTGTTGCAAAGAATATCACCAAAATTAAAATCCAAAACTCTTTCATTTTATTTGGGCAAATAACCTCTGGATTTAGGGGCTTTTATAAGAAACTGTATAATATAAAAAATGTGTCTTTTTCTCGCAAAAAATATTCTTAAAATTTTAAAGAAAATAAATTATTCACAAATAAAAGAAAATAAATAAAATGATGAATTTTTTAGCCTGCAAATAATAAAATTCGACTCAGAAAATCAATAATGCTGGCGTTCAGTTGGTCCGGCGCTCAGTTTAGGGAATGGGACATTTAAGCGCCCGCCGCCGCTAACCACGGTTGACTTCACTGTTGCCCCAACCATGGTTTGCTTAACCACGTTTAACGACGAGCATACAGTTAGATCGGCCGTTAACCAGGGTTTACAAGGTTAAGCCGTTAACCATGGTTACTGGCAAGCCGCTTAATATTTCTGGATCATTAGAAAAATTTAGATACCAAGTGACGTTTTGCAAAAGATATTAAAAAAATGATTTTTTAAATTTGATTTGGCATTATGTATTTCCAAATCAAAATCGGCACAAATTGTCAAACAGTTCCGATTTTTTCATTTAAATTTCGGAAGTCGGAATCCCGAGCTTAAAAATTTCGGGCTCGGAATTCCGCCCATCCCTGATTTAAGGCACTCGCACGGATAGTGAAGGCATTGATTATCAATAAATCCTTTAAATTCTAATGAAGGAAAACTTGCAGAAAACGTGAACCTCACTAAACACATTATAAACCGTTCAACTCCTCTGTAAGCCTAACGGCCGAATCCGTAAACATTTTTTTGGCGGAAACCGCTTTGAAGCAAATTATGCGCCGGGGACTGAAGTGTATTTTTAGTGGCGACTCAATTAAACATTTAATTATGTAAATCTTAACGGAATTTTATGATTTGGCTTCGAAAATTTCCATCCTTTTTAAAGTCGAAAAAGCACCATCACTCGGAAGCCAAAAAAATTTCGGTAACCAAAAAACGCATTTAAGATACCAAATAAATTATGTAGGGAACATGGGACAACTAAGGACCTTAGTGGAAGACCACGGCCAGTGAACAACTCCTTGACCCGTTAGCTCATCAAATTGGGGGTGAACCAAAATCCAAGGATTTCAATGCTTAAAATGGCACAAGAGACAGGCCTGAAGATAGACACAGTCAAACGAAACGCCGTAGGCGAGCTGGGAATAATTAGCCCTTGCAAACTCCAAAAACACAAACCAAAATGAAAGAATATAGGCTCCAGAATATCCTTCTTCCAATGCAAGAATTTATTTTTGCATTGCATTGTGCAGAAGAAATAATATCAGTTGTCGAGAATATTGATTTCATTGATTTGGTCAGAATATTATTAAAGAATACATTATGTTTTATATGAATGCCCATAAATTGTAGGTTGTCATTTATTACTTTCAATTTTTTTGGCATGTTAATTTGTTAATATTTAAAATTTGATTATTTTATTACTTTTAAAATTTATTATTGCAAGAAATTCATTAACACAAAAATATTGACAAATTTTTTCCATCGAAAATATTAAATAATTGGAATTCAATATAAATCTCCTAAATTCAGAGGTTGTTTTGCCCAAATAAAATGGAATTTTGGATTTTAATTTTGGTGGCATTTTTTGCAACAAATACATTGGACAAAGCCGAATCTGTAAAAGTAAAATTGGAGGAAACGCCACTCAAAACATTTGATGAAATATTCGGAGAAGGCTGGTGGGACAAAGGTGAAGGCGAAGATTTGAAAACGCCGGCGCCAACAAACTTTGGACAAAATGTCCATCACCAAATTGACCGACAGAACACCCAAATTGGACAATTTGAACCCAATTCAACTGATCAGCTTGGACAAATTGAACTCAATTCAACTGATCAGAATCCTCCTCTAACTGAGTCTGATCACCCTGGACAAAATGAACCAAATTCAACTGATCAGAATCCTCCTCTCACAGAGTCTGATCTCTCTGGACAAATTGAACCCAATTCAAATGATCAGAGTGCTTCTCTCACAGAGTCTGATCACTTTGATAATGCCAATTCAAGCGAAAATATTGCTGAAGATGAGCGCAAACGTAAAATTATCGACAAATTCCAGGCAATGAAAGACGAATTTAAGCAAAAAGGAAAATTTTCGGCAAAAGAATGGACACAAATTGAGGAAAAAATTGCTAAACATTTAAAAGTGCATCGCAAAAAAATATATAAATGGAAAAAAGAATTTGGCCTAAATCAAAAAGTCTTCACTGAAAAAGAACGTAAACATTTAATAGAGAAATTTGATCAAATGAAAGCCGAGTTAAAGCGGGACGGATTCAAAAACTCTTATCCCAATCAAATAAATGCAACTGTCGCAAAAGAATTGGGCCTCAGTTTGGCAACAATTTACAGATGGAAACAGAAACTTGGCCAAACCGGTGAGTATTTAGAGCCCAATTTTATTATTTAAATTAATTAAAAATTCCTTTACAGAACCAAATAAATATTCCCACAGCAAACAAAAGGAATTATTGATGAAACGTTATTATGAAATTAAAGTCAAAAATTCTAAAATTAGTGACGTGGACATTGCCAAAATGTTGAATATTGGAAGTGCCACTTTGTTTAGATGGAAAAGGAAATTTAAGCAACAGCAATTTCATCCAAATTCTGTCGATGGACATTTTGTGGAAGAGAATGCCGCTGTAAATGTTCAGGAAATTGGGACCTCGAATTCGGAGAGGATTTGAATGATTGATTATGTTTGGAAATCTTTTAACGATTTCTTTATATTTTTTCAGGCTTTATCCGCAACTGAATATTGTTCATTTTTCATTTTCATAAACTTTTGAACAATTCCAAGCTAATCATTAATAAAAAAATGATTTTAATTAAATTATTCGCTTTAATATTAATGTTTTGGGGATCTTTCAAGAATAATCAAAATCCTCCGGTCGGTTTTACGGTACATACTGCTGTAAAGAGCGAGTGATTCAGCTGGTTGGAAGTGGACGGTTAAAACGCCTCGGGCGGGGGCAAAAGATCACCCATAAAGATATTCTTTACTATACGTTTTGATTCAATTTCGTTCCATGTAAATACGGTGAGCAAAACAAAACTAAACAAAAAATAAACGGAAAGATAGAAACAAAAATAACAATTTTCATTTTTAATAACATTTGTCGTCGCCAAAACGTGTAAGCGCCGAACTGGTCGCGCCGAAACGGCGGCGAACGAAGCCGCGGAACACGTGCTACAGATATAAAAAAGAAAAAATTCAAATTTTATTGCTTTTTTTATAAAAAATTTTCAAAAAATTAGTTATCTTAGAAAGAAAAATTAGAATTTTATTTCATTTATCTTAAAATTTTTTTTGAAAAAGGTCGATATAGGCACAAGAGTTCAAAAAAGTTGCCAAAAATGCCGAAATAGGCTCAAAAAATATTCAAATACCCCGAAATAGGATCGGCCCTATTTTAGGATCTAAACCCCTAAAATAGGTATTTTAGGATCGAATAGGATCGTTAAAACGACGAAACTTTCGGATAAAAGCATGTTTTTCGTGCATAACTCGTTGAGAACAAGCTGCAGAAAAATAGGTTAAATCCTAAAAATCCTTTCTAGCCCTGGTGATTGCGACACGAACGACTTTCACCTTCGAAGGCTACCGTGCGCCGATGTACAAATGAATCCCTTTCGGCGGGGACTCAGTTGGCCATTATTTATTAATTTTTCGCCCTTACCCGTCGCCGATGTCACCTGTCCCAGCAGTCAATGGAGATGCGAGTGCTAGGTTGTTTCGTAAATTCCGCCACATATATCTTATGAAGTAATTTTAGACATTATAACTTTATTCACACCGCACTAAACCAGTTAACCCGAATACCATTGGAAAGCTTTATCAGTAGAAAAAGCATTACAGCAAAGTCGAAGTGTTTTGATAAGTTTCAAAAAAGTTATAAGTAAACTTACAAAATATCGAACTTTTTTGTGTGTTTCTGATCATAACTTTTTTTAAACTTTGATTTACTGATTTGTTTAGTTTTACAAATAGTTTCTATTCATACAGTGGTCGCCTATCTATGTTGACAAATTGAAATTTTTTTTAGCGCATTATAACTGCATAATGAAGCATTGTCAGAAAAAGTGGCCGAGGGCTTTTTGTAGCATTTTTAGTGGGCTACAAAATCACAAAGAGAAACAATTCCAAATCCCCCTCTTCAAAATTTTGTTCAACGCAATTCCCGATCACATCACTTTTTACTGCGCCATATCTATTTTGACTAAATGCGTAAGGCGAAAAAGTCAATATTTTGTGGGCCACCGTTAGCCCTAATGACAGCATCACATCGACGGGGCATAAGCACCAGCAGCCCAGGCTCGGTCCGAGCTTCGTGCTGCAAGCGAGCGATAAGGCCAAGTGGAATGGATGGCCGCTGCTGGAAAGCCACCTGCGTCTGCACTTCTTGCTGCTGTTCCGCCCCTGCCCGTGGGCGTGGAGTCGGCAGGTGCCGGCCAAGGGCCCAGAAAGCCGCATGATCTGCGCGCCGCTGTGCCGCCACTGCGGAGGAGTCGCGCCGCGCAGAAAGTGTAGCCGAAGGACGGCCGTGCGGTGTCGTCTGCTAAAGAAGCGGGGCTGAATTTGAGTGTGAAATCCCACGGACTCACCAGAATAGAGCTGGCTCCGACGAGCGACGCCCCTGCGCCGAATTGCGGAGGCGACAGTAGCTGCTGGTGTTGCTGCAGGGGCGTTGGCGCCACCGCCACCGCCGGAACTTGCTGCTGCTGTTGCGCCCCTGCAGAGGCGCGTGGGGCTACAGCCCCAGCTGCGAACAGACCTGCAAGCGCTTGGGTTGCATTGTGCGCTCCCTGAAAATAAGCGAGAGTGCGTGCACTGAGTTAGGAAGCGCGCGTGCTTACCACACTGATGTTAGCTTCCCCGTGCGCTGCCCCTGCGCCGCCCGTCGGTGCCAGCAGCTGCTGCTGCATCTCCATCGCGTCTTCGGCTACAGTCTGCGTCCCAAATGTGCGTCGAGGCGTCGGTTTTGCGATCGCCCCTGCCTTTTGAAGAGCAGGCCGGCCACGCTTGCTGGGGATCCGGATGGCGACGAACGATGGTGTTCGGCCGGCGGCCGGCCCTGCCGTTTGTGGTGCTGGCACTCGTGCAGGTCGCGACTCGGCCCCTGTATTTGCCGTGCGGGCGCTCGGTAGCTCGCTTTCTTGCTGCCTTTGTATTTCCCGACTAAAAGTTTTCAAAGGTTTAAAGGGGAGGGGGGCAGGGCACGGGAGGCACTCACTGAGCGCCTGCGCCTTTGCTATGTGGTCACGCGTGCCCGGCAGGAAGCCCCTGCGCTCGTCCATGCCCGCGTTCAGCCAATGGCGCGTGAACTGGTTCGCAGTATTTATTCATTTAAATTCAAAATTCTTTTGCAGAACCAAATAAATACCCCCACAGCAAACAAAAGGAATTGTTGAAACGTTATTATGAAAGTAAGGACCAAAATCCTAAAAAAATTAGTGACGGGGACATTGCCAAAATATTGAAAATTGGAAGTGCCACTTTGTATAAATGGAAAAAGCAATTTAAACGACAGCAATTTTATCCAAATTCTGTCGATGGACATTCTGTTGAAGTGAATGCCGCGGCAAATGTTGAGGAAACCGAAAACTCGAATTTGGAAAGTATTTGAATATAGTTAAATGATTTGAAAAAACACCAAAACTGTTAACCTTTGGATGTATTCGCAGCAGAACGTTGCTCACTTTTCATTTTTTGATAAACTTGAACAATTTCAAGCTTTCTTATAGATGATTCTGTTCGTTTGATCTTGCCGGCACAACACTTTGCCTAGTGACTCCTCTTATCTCAACGCCCCTAAGCCAAAACCGCTGATCCCAAAAGCGGCCGGTACGCTTCAGTGGCCAATTCAGGCCCAACCAAAAACTCTCGGGTACCGCGCGGAAAAAGCGCGCGGCTTTTTTCTTACCGCCCCAAACCAAACCCTTTTACTTCCGCCGCCAGACTCTTTGCAGCCAAACCTATTAAAGAAGGGTGGCTTAAACAGTATTTTTGGACAATTTAGTGAGATTTTTAAAAGAGTAAAACCACATGACAAATTAACTTGTCTATTGCTCAAGTTTTTTAGTCCTTAGAAGCCTCGGCTTTATTCATTAAATGCAATATATCAGAGAGAGAAAATAGGTGATTAGAATATCGATTATCCAAAGTGTTTGAATTTGTTGCATAGAAAAATTACTCCTGATCCGCCCAGTTCGTCCCGCCATTCTCGTCAGTCCCATCCCGCAACTATCGTACCGGACACTTCTGTCTTACCACTCCTGATCCGCCTAGTCTCATCCCGCCATTTTCGCAAGTCCTGCCCCACCATTCTTGTACCGGCCAGTAAATTGACTTATTTTGCCGTCACCTCCGCTTAAGGTAGGCGGCTAAGTTGAAACAGCGCCTGTTCCAACTTCCAACTTAACAAGTTTATGAACAGACTGCTAAGTTGTAAGTTGAAGAACGCCTGTTCCAATTTGACAACTACTATAAGTAGGGGCCGGATTTATAGTTAAGAAATTGAGCATTAAACATGCTAGTTTGGTTTTGCTTTTTTGAAACTCTTAGAAAATTTGGCCAAAATACTTCTAAGCCCATACTATCATCGTGCAAATTTTCAGGCGATTTAGCCGATTAGGTAATTTTCAGTATAATAGCGCCTGTTCCAACTACAAGCTTAAACAATCGGCCAAGTTGAAAAAGGCGAATTTTTGTGAAATTACGTATGATAAAACAAAATAGCTGAAAATTTGCACGATGATAGAAAAGTCTTTTTGGCCAAATTTTCTTAGTTTCAAAAAAGCAAAACCACACGACAAAAATTAGCATGTTTAATGCTCAAGTTTTGCTTAACTATAAATCCGGTCCCTAACTATAAGTTGAAAGAGCGCCTGTTCCAAAGATTTGAAAATACATATTATATATATATATATATTTATCGATCGCCATTTGTAAAAAGAATGATTGATTATTAGTTGGAAAATATTATTGATTCGGTTAAGGCATTTATTTAAATAATATTATTAGATTTATATGAATGCCCATCAATTGTGAGCTGCCATTTATTTTTTTTTGCAAAAGCTAAATGATATTTTTAATACTATAAAAATTTGAATATTTATTATACTTAAAATTTAAGGAAATTTTTGAGAGATATTCTTCAAACACAAAAAATTAACATATTTCCACAATTTTCCGAGTTTTGTATAAGCGTCCTGACAGAGGTATTTTGCCCAAATAAAATGGAAGAGTTTTGGATTTTAATTTTGTTTGCATTCTTTGCAACAAATTTAATGGACAAAGCCGAATCCGTAAAAGTAAAATTGGAAGAATTGCCACTCAAAACATTTGATGAAATATTCGGAGAAGGCTGGTGGGACAAAGATGAAGCCGAAGNTGGACAAAGCCGAATCCGTAAAAGTAAAATTGGAAGAATTGCCACTCAAAACATTTGATGAAATATTCGGAGAAGGCTGGTGGGACAAAGATGAAGCCGAAGATTTGAAGACACCGGCGCCAACAAACTTTGGACAAAATGTCCATCACCAAATCAACCGACAGAACACCCAAATTGGACAAATTGAACCCAATTCAACTTATCAGAATCCTCCTCTCACTGAGTCTGATCACTGTTCAAACGAAAAACGTAAAATTATCGACAAATTCAACGAAATGAAAGACGAATTTAAGCAAAAAGGAAAATATTCGGCAAAAGAATGGAATCAAATTGAGGAGAAAATTGCTAAACATTTAAAAGTCAATCGCAAAAAAATATATGAATGGAAAAAAGAATTTGGCCTAAATCAAAAAGTCTTCACTGAAAAAGAACGTAAACATTTAATAAAGAAATTTGATCAAATAAAAGCCGAGTTAACTCGGGTCGGAATCAAAAACTCTTATCATCACGAAATTGATAAAACTGTCGCAAAAGAATTGGGCCTCAGTTTTAAAACAATTTACAATTGGAAACGAAAACTTGGCCAACCCGGTGAGTATTTCGAGCCAATTTTATTTATTTTATTTATATTACTTAAAATTCTTTTACAACAGCCAGTAAATACACCCACAACGAACAAAAGGAATTAATGAAACGTTATTATATAAGTAAGGGCCAAAATCCTAAAATTAGAGACAAGGACATTGCCAACATTTTGAAAATTGGAACAAACACTTTGGTTAGATGGAAGAAACAATTTAAACAAGAGCAATTTCATCCAAATTCTGTCGATGGACATTCTGTGGAAGAGAATACCGCGGCAAATGTTCAGGAAATTGGGACCTCGAATTCGGGAAGTGTTTGAATGAACGACCAATGATTTGGAAAAACACTAAAACTCTACTTCTTGGGGCTGTATTCGCAGCAAGAACGCGGTTCTAATACATTTTACGCGTCTATGAATATTTTGGATCTGATAAAATTTGAATAATTCACAATTTTCATTTCATTTTTTGGTTGGACGAATCACAAAACCATAGGGTAGACAAAAAAAATCCTGTTGCCAGTCCCGGTGTTTTTCCCGTTACCCGGATCCGATCCCGGTGTGTTCCTGTTCTGTTTCTGTTCTGTTCCGTTCCTGTTCTGTTCCTTTCCTGTTCTGTTCCTATTCTGTTCTGTTCCTGTTCTGTTCCTGTTGGCGGGCATTTTTTTATATGCTAATTCTTTTTTCATTTTTTTAAATTGTTCACAAATCGTGTCTTTTGCTTTGCAGAAAAGGTAACTTTCGGCGCTTAATTCGTAAACTTAGTGTATATTTTTTAATATTTAATCAAGCACAGCGCGGCAGACAGCACATGGTCAGACACTATAGGCCCACCATTGTATTTTCTTTTGATTTTCAAAACCTTGAAACACAGGCTAACACTTATATTTCGTGACCAAATTTTGCAGACAAGCTTCCAGTGCTCCCTTCTTACCCCTACAAAATAAATTTGATGGAGTTTCTGAGAATAAGCCACTTTAGATTTACTTTTGGCATTTTTCGATTCGGCTAACCGAAATTTCGATTCAAACCAAGTGCAGCTACCAGTATTAAAAATAATTTACTATCTTTATTTCAGGAAGAATTACAAATTTGTTAAAAACGCGCGATGAGTTTTGTGATTAGTTTCGATTGGGCGTAATTAAGGATTAAGAGGGTGGGTCCGTGAAAATTATAAAAATATTCAACTGAATTATAACTATCAAAAATATAATAATCATTTTCTGATTTTGAAACAAAGAAATTGCTATTGAACTTGCACGGCTCCTCCTTCTGTTTCACATGATGGCCCTATCGGTGAAAATTTTTCCGCAATTTGCAAATTTGTTGAGAATATGATTTGATATTTTGAGCATGAATTTTTAATCCTCTGGCAAAGAGGTCCGGGAGTGCGGCGTGATCCAATTTTCAACATTTTGGCAATGTCCTCATCAGCAGCATATAGCCCCAAAACCGGCCGGGTACCGGCCGGTCTTTGATCTTGCCGCCACCTAAACCAAAACCTATTGGAGTGGTTGAAGTATTTTGATCCCCAATTTGCGGGGAGGCGGGCCGAAATGTGCTGCTCAAAAAAAACCGGCCGGGTATCGGTCGCCCTTTGATCGTGCCGCCCAGGGCTTATTGAAGGGTGGGTTTTGAAAAAGACGCTGTCGATTTTTAATTAAACACCCAAAACCTATTGGGCCCATTGCCAAATCCGAAATTCAATTTTTCTTCCCCCCGTCCCTCAAGGTCATTTCGCACCTGTCAATCAAACTTTCTCCATGCACCAAAAATTTCATCTCACCTGTCAATCAATAGTACATTTTAGGGTTGGTCCCCGACCCCTCGGGGGCGGGAAAGTCGGGGTCGGGGTTGGCCGGGGTTGGCAATGTCGGGGTCGGGGTCGGGGACGACCAAATTTTTCGGGTCGGGG
>MEIZ01000056.1:137516-152419 GCA_001723225.1 Globodera ellingtonae
CGCAAAATCCGCCACATGGGCGTTTCGCAAAATCCGCCACTATGAATAGGTTACGCAAAATCACTAAAAATATTATTAAATTCTTAATATTAAAAGTATATAAAAATGAATATAATCTGCTTGAGAATTTAAAGCGGTTTTTGAATTCTGTTGAAATTTTTTAAAATTAAGGAAACCCGACTTTTTTTAAGTAACTCCAAAGCCGGGTAGAATAACTGGGGAAAATTGGAGACTTAGGGGTTCGTTAGGCTTAGGCCTAAGCCACCCTGGCTCGGGGTTCGTTAGGTTCAGCATTGCGAACGCCAGCGATCGAACGCCATTACCGGTTGAAAGCCAGGGCGGATTTTGCGAAACGCCAGGCGATGGAACGTGGCGGATTTTGCGAAACGCCCCATAGGGGATTTTGCGAAACGCCCATAGTGGCGGATTTTGCGAAACGCCCATAGTGGCGGATTTTGCGAAACGCCCAAAGTGGCGGATTTTGCGAAACGCCCCCAAAGTGGCGGATTTTGCGAAACGCCCATAGTGGCGGATTTTGCGAAACGCCCATAGTGGCGGATTTTGCGAAACGCCCAAAGTGGCGGATTTTGCGAAACGCCCATAGTGGCGGATTTTGCGAAACGCCCATAGTGGCGGATTTTGCGAAACGCCCATAGTGGCGGATTTTGCGGCTGGGATTTATATGTTTTTACACATTTTTAGTGCTTATATATTCTGAGGTATACGGCCCAAAAATAGCTTTTCGCGTTGGTTTGAGCTTTTTTAGACAAGCTTTTTGAGGAAAAAAGCATATTTGGGTTTTGAGCACATATTTTTAAATCCCAGCCCTAGTTATCAAATTTCTCGGGTTTTTTGGGTCAGTCTCGGGGTCATTTGTAAAAATCCTTAATTCAATACGCACAGCACTCATATTCAATTTTCGTATTGCTCAGAGGTTAAATTCTGTCGTGTAACTTATTTAGCGTAGGTTGAAGATCCATTTTACTATTTATTTTAATAATTACTCCATTTTATTGATTCTTAGTCGTAAAACAATAAAACATCACTCAGAAAATCTTATAAAATGGTGTAGCAAATTTTAGGTACATTTTCCTAATTAAATTCACTAAAACTTAATAATTTTTTACCCTGGCGGCGCCTAATGGCACTGTCTTTAAAGTCTCGAACATCCCCACTATTCACAATCGACCATTTATAAAATTGATCATTATAGGAAATATTTCGAAATGTTAAGTAAGCTCACTCGAGGACTCGAACTTCAGACAAAAGGTGCTAGGTCGTTTCGCAAAATCCGCCACTATGGGCGTTTCGCAAATCCGCCACTTTGGGCGTTTCGCATAACTATTTCTGTTTTTTCAAGTAACTTTTTAGTAAAAACAATTTCTAATTGTTTTTAAATATTTCAGATTTTTAAAATACTAAGTTTTTGGCTATTTATTATTATTTCATTTTTTTCAACATTTTTTATCAACAATGCTTTTCGAGATTTTTTATCTCGTGATTTCAGATCTCAGCCCATTCCCAAATCTCGATTGGCATTAACAAATATAAACAATGACAAATATAGTTTTATACCAAAGTTAATGTAGATTTTTACTAGGCTCGAACCCACGACCTCCACCCAATCCGTGGGCAGCTCTTCCAATTTTGGGGTTTTCGATCCTAAAATAGGACCTATCCTATTTCGGGTATTTGAAGATTTTCTGAGCTTATTTTGGCATTTTTGGCGACTTATGAACATTTGTGTCTATTTTGACCTTTTTAAAAGATTCTTAAGAAAAAATAAATTTTTTTTGAATTTTTTTTCTTAGGATCCTTCATAGAATTTCGTGCTTTTTAGGCACCTTTTTGAAAATTTTCTTGCCTAAAAGGAGCAGGCCTACTAAATGATAATTTTTACAGGTAAAAAACAAATTTTTAAGCCATTATTGTTATTTTACATACAGTTTTTTCGATCCTATTTTGGCACTTTTTTCTCACTTATTCAGGACCATATTTTAAGACTCTAATCTCAAAAATCCGAGCCTTGCTCATTATTAGATTAATATTTCAAAGAAAATCAAATGGTGCAGAGGAATGAATTTATTTGGCTTCCCCAAATATGAGCAGCTCGCCCAAAGTCAGATGGGGTGCCGAACTCAAACGATTGTTTATCCAAACAATCCGTTGATCAGTCAGAACAAAGCACCTTCTCGTGGCGCTCATCACCAACAAAATTGAATTTTGGAGTTCAAGAACAGGGCGAGTTTGGGGCAAATAGAGTGCTTCCTCGTGGCACTCATGCCCAGCAAACTTCGAATTGGGGAGTTAAAGAACCGTGCGGAGTTGGCGTTGGGCAGGCCTGTCCGGGGGAAATCAGAGCTCCGAGTGCTCAAGGAAGTTTTATGCCTATTCGGAGACTGAGGGAAATTTTGTTCCAGTGCTTGTCAATTCGAACAGGCAGCTGAAAGTCCAATACCAGGCATTCGCGTTGCCTCAGCCGGTTCAGAATGGTTATGTGCCTCAACAATGGCCAAACCAACAATGTGCGCAAGTCGCACAGATGGAACTGGAGATGGAGTTGCAAAAGTGAATTTTCAACCAATTTTTTCAAAAAAAAAAGTTCGATATGCTATGCCAAGAAAATTTTTAGAATTTTTGACTTAATTTATTAAGTTATTGGCGAAATGTTTAGAAACCGCAAATGTCCGGGGCCGCAAATGTTCGGGGCGCAAATGTCGTACAGCCGTTTTGCCGATATTTGTAAACATTTTCCAAAATTCTTAAGCAAAATGCTTATTTGCGAAATTTGCCTTAACAAAAATCCTAAAATTTTTCCCGACGGCGCCTGTCGGCTTTCCCTGGTGCATAATATATTTTCATTTGCCTATCACAATTGATCGCCATTTGCATAAAAATGATGATTATTAGCAGAAAAATATTTGCGTCAGGAATATTGATTTGGTCCCGGTTCAAAAGGGGATTCGGGTGAAATATTATTTAAGATAATGATTTACCTATGTGAAGTTATTTGTACATTTGGTCTTTTTTTAGTTTGTTCTTTGTTTTGTCATGAAGTTTTGGCAAAATTGGATGTTATCCCTGGCAAATTATTGTCATCCCGTCTCTAATAGAAACGACCGGAAAGGTTTAGGAAATATTTATGAGATGTCAGGAAATGAGTACTTTTTGTGGAAGAGAATGCCGTGGCAAATGTTCAGAAAAAATGAGAAGCGCAAAAGAAATCGCTTAATTAATTATTTGATTAATAATTTAATTAATTATTTTTATGCGCTATTTCATCAGATAGCGGAAATATTTTTGACATGAAAGAAATTTGCAACGTTTATTTTATTTCATTTTATTTTTTTTTAAAATAAGTTATACATAATAACTAGGGCCGAGATTTTTAGGGACTAAAAAACGTGAAAAAGGGGCATATAATAGGGACTAATAAGCCCAAAAAGTAGCAAAATAGGGACTAAAAAAGGTGCTAAAACTGACTAAATCCAGTCAATGCGTGAAACCCTATAAAATCCATCATTTTTTTATTAATTTTCTTCTTACAATTGTACATGTACTATTTTTCACATGTTTTTGAAACTTTTATGAAAAATATAAATAAAAAATTTTATGGAAAATGTCGATCTTTGGGGGTGGATTTTTGGTTTGAAAAAAATTTTGACTTTTAGGGGGATATTTTTCGTTTTTATTGCATTTTTCTTAAGAAATTTTTGGAAAAAATGCCTAAAATATTGCAATTCTTAAGAAAATTTTCGGAAAAATGCCTCAAATATTGCATTTTTTCATAAAATTTTGGGAAAAATGCTTAAAATATTGCATTTTTCTTAAGAAATTTTGGGCAAAAGTGCCAAAATAGGGTCTAAAAACGCAAAAACGGCGAAATAGGGATTTATTCTCAAAAAGGGCGAAATCGGGATTTTAGGGACTAAAAAGTCGCTCTAATTCAAAGATTTTTCGAAATGAATGCTATTTCTGGGCTTCTCTCGTCAAACCCTATTCGCAAAAAAAAGGTTAAACCCTAAAAATCTCGGCCCTAATAATAACTTACGTATTGCGTTGCCAAAACTTCATATGAAATGAAATTTGATTTATTTCGCTTAATTTATTATGGGCTTATGCAAATTATTTTCTTTTATTCGTCAATAAGCACAAATTTGAAGTTTTTTCCTAATCTTAATCTAATAAAATTAGATTTATCTATTTTTTCGGCAGCTTTGTTTTGGCGAGTTATGCACGAAAAACATGTTTTTAATCGACAATTTCGTCGTTTTACGATCATATTCGGTCCTAAAATACCAAATTTTGGGTTGTTAATCCTAAAATATGACCGATCCTATTTCGGTTTTTTGAAGATTTTTGAGCCTATTTTGGCATTTTTGGCGACTTTTGAACATTTGTGCCAATATCGACTAAAAAACAAATTTTTTAAGCTACTTATATTATTGTTATTTTTACATACAGTTTTTTTCGTTCCTATTTTGGCACTTTTTTCTCACCTATTTAGGATCCTATTTGAGAAGGTCTCGATCTTAAATCAAAGAAAATTCAATCACTAAATAACACCAATTTGATAATCCAATCCCAAAAATAATAAACATCTTCACGTTGAGTCAATAGCCCCCACAAAGTCCGTATATTATTAAAGGTTCTTCATTTCTTCTTTAAATTGCTTTTTCCATTTATATAGATTACTTCTTGAGATTTTCAACAATTCAACAATGTCACAATTACTCATTTTCGGATTTTTCCCTTTTATTTGGCATATTTCTTCAAAATTCCAATTTTTCTTGCGTTAGAAAACTTTTTATTGCTGATAGAAAGGCAAAATTTGCGCTTCCGATTATAAAACCAAAATGCCAAAATTGCACCGAAAAATGGCACTTTTAGTTTAAAGCTTTTCGCATATTATTTTTTTTGAAAAAATTGAATAAATTTGAAAAAAGTTCTGGTATTTTAACCGCCAGGTTAATTCATCGCTTCCGCTGCCCTGGCCATCTCAGCCCCCCCAGCCATTTCAGCGCAGCCATATCTTTTTTTTTATGCGAATGTTCAATTTCCAGGGGAAAATGACAAAAGGTCTATCCAAGTCCAATAAATGTGAAAAAATTTAGTCTGCTCAACAAATACGTGAAATGAATAAAAATTTCGTGAAATGAAAGATAATTATAGGGAAAAAATAGGCGCACACTCAGCCAAAGAATGGAACCCGTATAGTTTAAGGGTATGGAGAAAAGATTGGGTCTAAGAAAAGAAACAAAGGCAAAGTATGATCAGAAAAGCTTTGTTCATTTGTAGTGGGCTAATCAGTTGATTTATTCTCAACTTCTGTTGTCTGTGTTTCCATTTTATGCCATTCTTTGGTTTCTTTAACTAATTGGGCCAAAAATTCAAAATTTTCTCGACGGCGCCTATCGGCACCGCCGACCCCCCACCCCCCGAAAGAATTTCTGGCTATTGGTTTGGCATAATTACTTCCTTTCTCAGCCAAATTTGCTCAAAATGGCGAAAAGTGGTGATAAATATGTTGTTTAATATTGCCGAGCAATTTTATATTAAATTAAAGGCTTAAAAAATTTTCCACGTTTTTTCCACGTTTTGAAACAAATTTTCACGTTTTTTCCACGCTTTTTGAACTCGTTTTCCACGTTTTTGGGTTTTGCCGATAACATCCCTTAACCCGGGCCCTGGGTTGATGTTGGTCCCCCAAATTGCGCCTCGCGCGACTTTCCTCTTTTATTCCTCGCACAACTCTCCTCGATATCGATGAACAACAATGCACAACACTCTGCAGTCAATCGACTGACTCGTCGTTGGAGGGGAGGGGAAACATCGACAAGCGTTGGGCGGGGCGAAAGTAAAATGGAAATGTCCGATCGATGTGCGGGGAGGACGAAAAAGCAGTCCCTTCACTCCATTAAATGGTGCCGAATTCCCTTACATCACCAATTTTCATCAAACATTTCATCAAATCTTTCCCTCATTTTTATATTGACAAAACTTTCATTATGATCAGAATCAGTGTTATTTTATGCTCATATTTATAGTTTATACGAAATGAAATTTTATTGACGCAGAAAGGCCAAATTTTGTGCAAAATCTCATCGATTTCATAGTTTGTGGGAAGCAAATGGCTTTTGTGTGTTGACAAATGGCATGAATTAGGTGAGAGAGGGGAGAGAATAAACAATCTGCTAATTTTGGCCACTTTTTTTTAATGCATAAATAATTTGTTATTAATCTTTTAATGAATAACTTAAATAGTTAGTTGATTGTAGTTTGAATAAGCATCCAATTAATTTCCAAACGCAAATAAATCATCAGACTAATAACACGATTAATAAAAAAAAACATTTAAGTGAAATATTTGGGGGAATGGAATTATAAAAATATAATTATGAAACGGACCTTGGCATTCGACGCGCCTAGGAAATAATTAATCGCCAAACTTTCATTTCCTGCAATAAAAATATTATGTTGTCAAAAAAATTTATTGAAAATGTTAATAATTTTAAGGCCCGACATCAGCTCTCCATAGTTCAGGCTCAATTCAGTTCACATTTTGAAGGGGAGAAAATTGGTGGAAATAATCTGCCAATCAATTTTTGATTAGCCACATTTCAATAAAAAAATTAATTCTATTGCCAAAAGATTTATTTATTCATATTTTTATTAAGGTAAATTTTAGACAATAAAAGATGAAATTTTGGCTATTAATTATTATTTCATTTTTTGCAACGAATTTGACCCAAATTATTGAGTCTGTGGACGAACGCGGAAAAGAACCAAAACTTTACAAAACATTTGATGAAATATTTGGAAAAGGATGGGATGATGAAAGTAATGATTCAAAAGACTTGAATTGTCGTCATGTTAAAGAAGAAGTTCAAGACGGACAAGCTCCAATCACTTCTGATCAGAAAAATATTGATGAAATATTAAAACAGAAATTTGATGAAATTTACGATGAAAATTGGTCGGAAGACGAAAACAATTCAGCGCCAGATCAAGATGAGAGTGTTGATGAACATCAAAATGAGTCCAATGAATGTGAAAAAATTGAGTCTGATCAACAAAAACGGGAAATTATCCAAAAATTCCGTGAAATGAAAGATGATTACCGGAAAAGAAACACACGCGGTCACTCAGCCAAAGAATGGAATAAAATTGACACAAAAATATCAAATGGTTTGGGGGTTAGTCGCTATAAATTATATAAATGGATCAAAGAATTGGGTTTAAGTCGAGAAATAAAGTTTAAATCAAAGTATTCTGAGTTAGAAAAACGTCAAATTTTGAAACAATTTGATAAAATAAAAAGCAAATGTATAGCAAAACTAAAAAACATTTCAATGCATGAACTTGATGAGAAAATTGCAAACAAATTATTTGTTTCCACCGCCACAATTATGCGATGGAAGCGCGAATTTGGCCTTTCTATCACCAAGAAACAATTTTCTGATACAACAAAAAGTGAAATTTTGAAGAAATATACAAAAATAAAAAGAAAAAACCCAAAAATGAGTGCTTGTGACATTGCTGACTTGTTGAAAATCTCAATAAGCAGTTTAAAAAGATGGAAAGCTCAATTTAGAGTTTAAAAATAGGTATACTGACTGTTTAGGTCCTTGACTCAACGCGAAGATGTTATTATTTGGGACRGGATTATTTAAAATTGTTGTTATTTCATGYTTGAATTTGTCGTTTCTTTGATTTTCTTAAAAGTATTAAAATAAATAGTTAAAGCATTTGTTTGATGTGACTTCCATAGACATTTTTCGCTCTGCCTCCCTTCTTCCTGCTCCCAATTTTCTTGTTTCACTCGTTGTATAAAAATTTTGTTTAATTTGTTTACGCAAAAATCTTAAAATTTCAAGCTAATAAAAAAAAAGAATTTTTAAGGAATTGCAGGCAATGAAAAATTAAACGATTAATTTTTCTTYATTTTTGGAGCTTAAAATAAAGAACAAAAATTTTTTTAAAAAAAGTATCGGTCTCGAACCGAGAAATTTCTTGGTTTTTTGGGGTCTCGGTCTCGNGACTGCTCCGCTCTTGTCGTCGACGTCCGAACTGCTCGATCTAATCGTTTCTTTTGCCCTCGCGCCTTTGACCGCTCCCCACCCACTCGAGTCGAACGGTTCCGCGCGATGTTCCCCGCCGTTCAGGACACTCCCTGACAAAATGCCCTGGTCTTAGGCATTGGTTGCAAAGACCCGCCGTCTAAGTGCCCTGACTGCGTCGGGGGCTGGGTGCCGAACTTGAACTCGTTGCCGGTTGGTGTGCCGATGCCATCTGCTGGGAAATGGGATCAAACCCCGACCCCCCACTCCATTCGTCGTAGAAGTCCGCCGCTTTCACTAGTCCGTTCTGTCCGTACAACATGCTGTCGACGTACTCCGAGTTGGGATTAGAGCCCGGCAAAATCAAATTTGCGGATCCTGTTGCAGGATTGGAATTCAAAATTTTTTGCAGGACCGGATCCTGCAGGATTATTCCTGCAAATCCTGCAATCCTGTTAATCCTGCATTAGAATTTGCGGGATCCTGCACAGGATTGCAGGATTGAGTCGAAATTTTTCAAAATCAATTTTGGCCACAAAATTAGTGTTGCTCACCGGCCCTACGGGGGCAGGAAAGTCGGTTGGGGATTGGAATGTCCAAAAATTCGGGGGCAGGGGTGAAGAAAATTTTATAAATCAAAATTTTTTTTATAAAAATTTAAAAAAAAAATCTATTATCATCATCCTCAAAAACCTCAAGAGCGAAGACGATTTTGTAATTTATGAAAAAAAATTTTTGGATTTCTCGTCATGTTCGACTTAGCCCAACAACTCAGATTCACAATAGAAAATCCCCAAAAACTTTTCAAAAGGTAAAATTCTTTGGTGGTATGTGAAACTTTTTAGGAATGGGAGGAATCGGCGGTGCCGATAGGCGCCGCCGAGAAATTTTTTGAAGATTTAAACAATCTTTGTTTTAAAAAATTGCTTCAAAATTAACAAAGAAATTGGCCAATAAAATGATTTACACAGTCGGAATTCAAACCCCAATCAAAAAAACTAACGCGAACCCAGCACTCACCACCACACCACCAAATAATTGAATAAGAATTGGCATTATGGGTTACTAAAATTTAATAATTGAGGATCCGCAGTCAAATTTGCGGATCCTGTTGCAGGATTTGAATTCAAAATTTTTGCAGGACCGGATCCTGCGGATTAATCCTGCAAATCCTGCAAAAGGCCAAAAATGCCACCGCAATTGTGCCTTTCAGGGCTTTGCGGAGGAACCTCCGCCAAATTCCGCCGGCCTGCCAGAGCAATTTTAATCGCTTATAACCATCATCCCAAATTTCAGCGACAGCACGACATTCACTCTCCGTTTGTCGTTCCAAAATGCTCCACTTGCGTCCATGGCACTCAGTCCGGCTTTCGTTGTCACTACGAAAACGAACTCGGCCTCGTGCCCTTGGCACCCGTCCGATGTTGTGACCAGGACGTCCTCGTAGTTCAATTCGTTCACCGCCATTCCCAGTTTCTTCGCTTGAGCGTTCTATGGATTCAATCTCAAAGTTATGAGCGTCTCAAAATATTTACAGATTCGTAATTAGCTCGACGAGGGGAGTTGAATTATATATATTATCCATTTTTGAGAAGAACATATAAGATAGAAATCCCAAATGTTTAGAATAAAGCGCAAAATTCTCCATTTAAGTATTTAATGGCTGAACTCTATTTATCTAAACCCGGATTAGGGAAAGAATTTAAAAAAAAATTGATTTGTCATAACAATGTTTGTGCTTTATTTAATTCATAAAGGCCTTTACAAGAAAATAGCTTATTGTGAAACACCAATTAAGAAGATTATACAAGCGTAATTTGAAGAAACGAAAAATATTCCTCAAAAAATTTTTCAATAAAATCCTCCGACCCAAACAAAAATATCTTTTGCGTTGAGTTTTCAAAAAATCCTAATAAACACAGAAAATGTCTGTGGAAGTCATGTTAGGATTTGAGTGTTCCGCTGGTTGGAAGCGAACGGTTAAAACGCCTATGGGGGGGGGCAAAAGATCATCCATAAAGAAGGCAAATGGGACGCCCCGGTAGCTCAGTTGGAAGAGCTGCCCACGGTGGAGGACGTGGGTTCGAGTCCCACCCGGGGCTAACATTTTGCCTATTCTTTACTCTATTTGCTTGTGTGTGTTTGCTATTTTTCGTGCTGTTTTTATAGTAAATACTAGGGTTGGACAAGACCGGATATTATCCGGGTCCCCCGGATAGCGGTTCCACCGGTTCCTTGACACCCGGATACCGGTACCGGATAGTAATTTACAGCCGGATATCCGTCCGGATACCGGATAATTTTCAATTTTTTTGAAATACTAATTAAAATTTATAAAAAATCAAATTTCACGCAATTTTTGCCAAAAAGTAAATAAACGCATAAAATAAGCAAATAYAATCAAATTCAATCAAGTTGGATGGTTAATTTCATTTGTCAATAACTCTTCTTCCTGAAACGGGCGACGGTCAAAGCGTACCCAGGAATTTTTGTGGGGAGGCTGATTCAAAAAAAAGAATTCGATTAGGTGTGCATTTTTTGTTTTATTTCATTTTTGTTAAAATTTTTTTGATAGATTTTTGGTAAAATTTTAGATTTACATTTTTGTTATAAAAATTGTATAAAAATCGATATTTGCGGATTGAGTTTTTTTTTTAGAATTCTGCTTTATTTTTGGAGGAAGGGTCGGCGGTGCCGATAGGCGCCGCCGAGAAAATTTTGAATTTTTGACTCAATTTGTTAAAATAATTTCTCAAGAAAAATGCACTGAAAACAAAAATTTACGCTTAAAAATCAAAATATTTTTCAAACCAAAAATGCACTCCCTAAAAAATGACTTTTGTTTTGACCAAAGATCTACGACTTATCCAAAAATTCGAGTCGCCAAACCGCTGAGTGTAATTTTGTTTTACGTTGATAACCAATGTAGGATTTGGGAAATAGAAGTGCGGCAAAGGGAAACGATTGATATTTTCCGAAAATTTTTTAGTTTTTATAAACTTTTACAAAATTTGTGAAAAATATTATATTTACAATTCTAAGAATAAATTAACAAAGAATGATGGATTTTAAAAGGTTTTACGCTAAATTGACTGGATTTGGTCAGTTTTCGCACATTTTTTTCAAAAATTTTACTAGCACTAACACCATCAAAAAAAAATCTCTCCGAAAAAGTACCACCATTAGGGGTGCTTAACCCGCCCGGATCCAACCCCCGGATACCGGGTATCCCGGATCCTGGACACCCGGATACCGGTCCCGGATAATTTGCCCAAAACACCCGGATACCGGTCCCGGTTCCGGTTCCGGATACCCGTTCTTGTCCAACCCTAGTAAATACAAACCCTTCCAATATTTTACACATTTGATAGTTTTCTTTCAATTTGATTGCATTCATTTCTGGAATATTTTCTATTTTTCTTATAATCTTTTTTTACTTCACGGAATTTTTGGATAATTTCACATTTTTGCTGAGCAGACACAATTTCCCATTCATTGGTTTAATATTTCATCAATATTTTCGGATCAGAAATGTTTGGAGCTTGTCCGTCTTGAACTTCTTCTTTAACATGACGACAGTTCAAGTCTTTTGAATCATTACTTTCATCGTCCCATCCTTTTCCAAATATTTCATCAAATGATTTGTAAAGTTTTGGTCCGCGTTCGCCCACAGAATTGGCATTTTTGATTAAATTCGTTGCAAAAAATGAAATAAAAATTAATAGCCGGAATTTCATTTTTTATTATTAAAATTATTAATAAAAATATTTTGTGCGTAGAATTATTTTATTGAATTATGTGGCAAATTAAATTGATTGGCTTATCATTTCCACCAGGGATGGGAGCCGACGACCTTAAAAAATTTCGGAAATCGGAAATCGGAATGGGGTCTCAAAATTTTTCGGAAATCGGAAATCGGAATTCCGACCCCAAAAAAGTCGGAAATCGGAAGTCGGAAACGGAAAAATTTTTTTAACAAAATTAACCTATTTAAAAAAAATTTTTCTCGGCGGCGCCTATCGGCACCGCCGATACCTCCTTCCTTCTCCCGCTTAACAAAATAATTTTAGAAAATCGAGGGCAAAAAAAAAATTTCCAAATTGTCATCAAAAATCAAAAGGCTTTTTAATCGGGACAAATTAAAAAATTGTTTACTCTACCATAGATGTCCAAAGAAAATAGGGAAAATAATAGCAACATCGAGGATCTGAACCCCAACCAATCAATCCCTCAACTCCCTACCAATCACCACCAAACCACCATCCTCTGAAATCTCGCTCAAAAATGACCTTTTTAAGGGATGAATTTTTATCCCCGTTAATCCTGGTTCAACCGGGGTTGGGATTGGGGATGTGGAGGGATTCGGCGGTGCCGATAGGCGCCGCCGAGAAAATTTTGGATTTTTGATGACTATTTGTTAAGAGAGGTTCAAAAGCAGAACTGAGTCGCTCGGGAAAAAATCCGTTGGTTTGGCCCCGTGGTGTTTGTCAAATTGGTGTGCCATTTTGGCCGAATATTTCTCTTGGTTCTTTCGAAGCCGATCTTTGTCGACGACTTCGGATCGATCCGGTTGTCCTTTTGGTCGGACGAGCGCCAATTGGGTGCGGAGCTTTCGTCCGAAGAACAGCTGATCCGGGGAGTAGCCGTTGAGTGCTGCGTTGGGGGTTGTCCTGTAGGAAAAGAGCACTTTCTCTGTCCAATTTTTATCGTTTTTCGCGCATTTCTTCATCGCCAGCTTAAAAGTGTCGACGAAGCGCTCGACCTGCCCATTGGATTGGGGGTGATCGTTGCACTTGTTTGGCCAGCCGGAAATTGCATGTTGGGCGAACTTTCACCAGGACTTCATCCTTTGAGGTGGCGTCCGCAATTTCGTCGGCTGTGACCGGAAGTATGTCTGTCTGAGACTGAAGGATGGTGTTAATGTAGCAATCTGTCTCAATGCAGATGTTTGCTATTAACACATCTTCTTCGGGGCGCGGGTAGTTTGCGATGAGTCGTGACAGTACATCGGCCTGGCCAAATGATGTAGTGTTAGTATAGCGAATTTCGAAGTCATAATTCGCCATGATTAATGCCCATCTTTGGAGTCGGCTCGCAGCATAAATGGGTATGCCCTTTTTCGAACGGAAGATGGCGAGCAGAGGCTTGTGATCCGTAAGCAGAGTGAACTTCCGCCCGAAAACCATTCGATGGAACTTCTTCACTGCGAAAACGAGCGCCAATGCCTCTTTTTCAATTTGGCTGTAGTTTTGTTGCGCGTCAGCCAAAACGCTCGACGCATGCTCGATCACCTTTTCCGATTTGTTCGGGAAGACGTGGCTGATGGTTGCGCCTATGCCATCTTTTGAGGCATCCGCTGCTACGACGATTGGGAGAGCGGGGTGGTAGTGGGTCAACAGAAGATCCGATAGCATAATTTGCTTCGCTTTGTCGAAGGCGTTTTGCTGCTCGTCTCCCCAACTCCAATTCTCATCCTTCCGCAGAAGTTGATCGAGTGGGGCGCGTATTTCGCGCATTGATTTGACGAATCTTCCATAATAGTTCAAAGCTCCAAGGAATGAGCGAAGCGTCGATTTGTCGTGTGGTGCCGGCATTTTCCTGATCGCTTCTGAGCGCGATGGGTCCGGACGGATGCCGTTGGCTGACACGATGTGACCCAGAAAAAGCAATTCCTTTTGCAGAAACTTGCATTTTTCCATATTAATGCGCAGACCGAAGTCGTTGACGCGTGTGAAAAGTTGGTAGAGTGCCGAAATATGATCTTCCAGAGTTTTTGAAGCGATGAGTCCATCGTCGAGATAAGAGAATACGCCTGGGATTCCTGCACAGATTTGGTCCATAAAATGCTGGAAAATGGATGGTGCCGATTTTACGCCGAAGGGGAGGCGCTGGCATTGGAAAAGACCGCGATGCGTATTGACGCTCCGATCAGCAAAAGACGGTCCAATTCCTCATACACGGCCTCCAGGGCGCCGTGTGGGACGGGTCTTGCTTTGCAGAAACTAGGCCGTGCATCCGGTTTAAGGATCAGATGCGCCTTGATTTTGGAGCATTGGCCGAGTCCTGCGCTGAAAACTTCCGTGAAATCGTTTTGCAGTGCCGCGATCAGTGATGTTTCATCCATGATGACATGCCGTGGCGTTGGTGCCAGGGTGGCATGGATGTTGATCGGCGCGGATGCTTTGCTTGTAGGGTGAACTCGTGGAAACATTATTTCCTTTGGGATGAGTTCCACAGCTTCAATCCACGGGAGTCCAAACAGATCGAACTTAACGGCACTGCTGACATAGGCCGTCAATGTTTTCGGTGGCTTATCGAAACAACTGACTGTGCATTGAAATTTTCCTTCGGTTGGAAAAGGTGTTTCATTGCAGTTGTGTGTTTCGATGTCCGATGGAGATAATTTTGGTTCTCCTAATCTTGACCGTGTGGAATGATCTGTTTTGGCGATTTGGAGGTGAGGCCGATGCACTGTGGCAGCTGATGCGGTGTGCCCTTGTTTCTTGCACTTGTGGCACATGGCGTCTCTGAATTTGCAATCTGATCGCCAATGATCAGAGCTACCGCATGAGCCGCATGGGTGTGTCGGGTGACCTCGATTTGGTTTTCCTCCTGACATTTGACTGGGCTGGGTCCGAATCAGGGCCGTAACCAGAAAAAAATTTCGGGGGGGGCCAAGCCAAAAAAGTCGATTCTTAGGGGTGCATTTTCGAGTTTTATTGCATTTTTGTTAAGGAATGTTTTCCAAAAATGTTCAATTTTTAGGGGTGCATTTTTTTCTACTTCATTCAAAAACACTATAATTATTGAATGCTTTATTCTTTATTCGAATTGGTTAAGAAA
>MEIZ01000056.1:155506-173092 GCA_001723225.1 Globodera ellingtonae
ACATTCACAAATGCCATTGTCCCTCCCTTCGTCTCTCCCCAATTTTTCATAAAAATTCTAAATTTTACACATTTCTTCTCGGGGCTAAAAAAAGCACCAACTGGAGAGTGGTTCACTGTCCGAATTCCCCGCACAAAACGCCGGCTGCAATCGACGAGCGAAGTCGAACAACCACTGCAACAGCACAACCAGCATCAGCAGCAGCACTTTTCTTACTATGTTTAATTTCCTTATAAACATTATACTTAATAATAAATACTTTGGTATTAATACTGTATTTATTTTTTTAGATCTTGTTCAGTATCGCAACAGTATGCAGTCGGGATGTTAAGACTTGAAATTTACTGAGACTCGAAAGTCGAGACCGAGAAATGACACCGAGACTCGAGACCGAGACCCCAAAAAACCAAGAAATTTCTCGGTTCGAGACCGATATTTTTAAAAAAATTTTTGTTCTTTATTTTAAGCTCCAAAAATTAAGAAAAATTAATCGTTTAATTTTTCATTGCCTGCAATTCCTTAAAAATTCTTTTTTTTATTAGCTTGAAATTTTAAGATTTTTGTGTAAACAAATTAAGCAAAATTTTTATACAACGAGTGAAACAAGAAAATTGGGAGCAGGAAGAAGGGAGGCAGAGCGAAAAATGTCTATGGAAGTCACATCAAACAAATGCTTTAACTATTTATTTTAATACTTTTAAGAAAATCAAAGAAACGATAAATTCAACCATGAAATAACAACAATTTTAAATAATCCGGTCCCAAATAATAACATCTTCGCGTTGAGTCAAGGACCTAAACAGTCCGTATACCTATTTTTAAACTCTAAATTGAGCTTTCCATCTTTTTAAACTGCTTATTGAGATTTTCAACAAGTCAGCAATGTCACAAGCACTCATTTTTGGGTTTTTTCTTTTTATTTTTGTATATTTCTTCAAAATTTCACTTTTTGTTGTATCAGAAAATTGTTTCTTGGTGATAGAAAGGCCAAATTCGCGCTTCCATCGCATAATTGTGGCGGTGGAAACAAATAATTTGTTTGCAATTTTATCATCGAGTTCATGCATTGAAATGTTTTTTAGTTTTGCTATACATTTGCTTTTTATTTTATCAAATTGTTTCAAAATTTGACGTTTTTCTAACTCAGAATACTTTGATTTAAACTTTATTTCTCGACTTAAACCCAATTCTTTGATCCATTTATATAATTTATAGCGACTAACCCCCAAACCATTTGATATTTTTGTGTCAATTTTATTCCATTCTTTGGCTGAGTGACCGCGTGTGTTTCTTTTCCGGTAATCATCTTTCATTTCACGGAATTTTTGGATAATTTCCCGTTTTTGTTGATCAGACTCAATTTTTTCACATTCATTGGACTCATTTTGATGTTCATCTACACTTTCATTTTGATCTGTCGCTGAATTGTTTTCGTCTTCCGACCAATTTTCTGCATAAATTTCATCAAATTTCTGTTTCAATATTTCATCAATATTTTTCTGATTTGAAGTGTTTGGAGCTTGTACGTCTTGAACTTCTTCTTTAACATGACGACAGTTCAAGTCTTTTGAATCATTACTTTCATCGTCCCATCCTTTTCCAAATATTTCATCAAATGTTTTGTAAAGTTTTGGCTCTTGTCCGCGTTCGTCCACAGAATTGGCATTTTTGATCAAATTCGTTGCAAATAATAGAATAATAATTAATAGCCAAAATTTCATTGCCTGCAATTTCTTAAGAATTACTTTAAATTTTAATTGAAAATGTTAATAATTTTTGTAATAAACTATTTTAGTCAATAAAAGTCAATGTTTATTAATCCAATGCTTTTTATTGGTTTCTTGAAAAGATCAAATCGTTCAAAGCCAAAATTCTTTCAATTAACATATTAAATAATAACATACAGGCAATAAATATTATTTTATTAGAAAAATCGAATAATAATAGTAAAATTTTTATACAATTAATTCACCCAATATTATTTATTACAACAAAAATTAATGTTTACACGAATGTTTAAGCCTAAGCCTAACGAACCCCAAGCCAGGGTGGCTTAGGCCTAAGCCTAACGAACCCCTTAAGAGACTCCAACTTTTCCCCATTAGTCTCTACGGCTTTAAGTTACTCAAAAAAAGTCGGGTTTGCTTAATTTTAAAAAATTTCAACAGATTCAAAAACTGCTTTAAATTCGCAATGCAGATTATTCATTTTTATATACTTTTTATTATGATTTAATAATATTTTTAGTGATTTTGCGAAACGCCCATAGTGGCGGATTTGCGACGATCGATTTGCAAAAAGCCATGTTGGTTTTGGCATTCACTGATTCATTGTGATTTGAATTTGCTGCGCTCGTTGAGCAGAAGAAAGGCGAACGATTGGTTATTCAAGTGGAAGCCATTTTAGACCATTTTAGCCTTAACCATTATTTTTTTGTTGTATTTATTAAATTACTTTAAACATAATTTGTAATATAAGCATTTTCTGAAACAATGAATTGTAAAATCTTGACGTTTTTGATTTATGCCATTGTCCAATGCCTCCGCGCAAAGGATGTGCAATCGAATTCGTCTGATCATCTGCAAGACCAAGACGCGTAGGGTCTTCTCTACGCCAGGGTCAGACTTTTGTTGGAATGTCAGACATTTCTTAGATTAATGAGCAAGCTGAGCTACCGGGGCGTCCCATTAGCCGTCTCTCTTATGGATCATATGCCCTCGCCATAGGCTTTTAACTAGTGTTCGGCACGGTACGGTATTACCGCGGTATTTTTTTCGGTATTACCGATTCGGTATACCGACCGAAGAAATTTTGGGATTTCGGTTTTTTCGGTATCGGTATTTTACCGAAATACCGATACCGAATACCGACCGAGATATCTCTGACTGGAATACCGCGGTATTTTCGGTATTTTTCGGTATTACCGCGGTATTTTTTGGTATTACCGCGGTATTTTACCGAAATACCGATACCGAATACCGAAAAACCCCATTTGCCGAACACTAGTTTTAACCGTCCCAGCCAGCTGGACACGCTCGCTTCCTTACATCATGTGCCCTGCTCTTTTGGTTCTAGTCCGGTTTATGCGTCCCATAAACTTTTATGCGTTTTTTAATCAAAAAATAAAAACTTTATTAAGTCGTTAGAAAATAGTTTCTAAGGCTTTTCTGGAACGTAGAATCCGAATCCGAATCTGACCTCCATTTCGACCGATTTCGAACCCCGGAGAGGAACAAACTGGAGTATTACCATTTTTTTAAATGGGGGGTGCCAGCTAAGGTCATGGGACGCATAAAAGTTTTATGGGACGCATAAAAGGTCATGGGACGCATAAAAGTTTTATGGGACGCATAAAAGTTCATGGTTAGAATCCCTCTTTTTGTTGATTTTTTATGGTGCCTCTAGCGACCAAGCCCAAAATTGACATTCGCGCACTAATTTCCCTCGATCGAAGTGCCCGGGAGTTGTCTCGCATCGCACGGTAAAGTGGAGGTGCGCAAAATTCCGTTATGGCCATGAAAACGTCAATGATCAGCTGCGGCCCCGGAGGCCGTTGCCCGCTTTTGAGGGCTCCTATATCGCGAATTTTAGGCTGATTAGGCCCAGTTTTATTTTTTTCGTTACACGGCCTTTCTTTATTATATCCGGCTTTTGTTACTCAAAAGTCATTTTTTCCTCAATTTACAAAAAATTCAAAAACAGTTTTAAAATGTTCAAGTTTTAGTAATGACAAATTCGTAATCAGTGGATCTCAAAATTTTTGTCAGATTCTTAATCAGTTCGAGGAGAGGAGACAGGAGGTCCAGATTTAAGGACGTTAAGGACGATAGAATTCAAGTCCAATTTTATTCAATGATTTTAAATTTTAAAAGGTTTAGGAAAAATATTTTTATGAGATGTCAGGAATATTGATTTTGTCCCGGTTCAAAATTATGGAAAAATATTTATGAGATGCCAGAAATATTGATTTTGTCCCGGTTTAAAATTATGGAAAAATATTTATGAGATGCCAGAAATATTGATTTTGTCNATATTTATGAGATGCCAGAAATATTGATTTTGTCCCGGTTTAAAATTAAGGAAAAATATTTATGAGATGCCAGAAATATTGATTTTGTCCCGGTTCAAAAGGTTTAGGAAAAATTTTTGGGAAACGCAAAAATTAAATTCAGAGGCTGTTTTGCTCAAATAAAATGAAGTTTTTGGATTTTAATTTCAATTCAACTGATCAGCTATCCTCCTTGCGCAGAGTTTGATCACTCTGGACAAATTCAAAAAAGAAAGAATGGAAAAACTAAAAAATATTGTGAAATCAAAAGAAGATTTCGAAATAGCCGAGAAGTTAAATATTGGGGGAAGAACATTGAGGGCATGAAAAGAAAATATTTTCATTTAAGCTACCTATTCACAATCGATCGTTATTTTATAAAATATTTAGAAATATTATGAGATGTGGAATATATTGATTCGGGTTCTATATTATTAAAAAATATAATAAAAAATTACCCATTTTAATTAAGGGCAGTCATTTATTACGTTCAATCATTTTTTCAAAGCTAAATAATTATTAATATTTAGAATTTTCAATTTATTCTTAATTTCAGAAAATTTTTGAGTAAAATTTTCAAAAACAAATTTCCACACCGAATTTTAATTAATTGAAATTTCATATAAATGCCCATAAATTTAGAGGTTGTTTTTTTCCCACCCAAATAAAATGGAAGAGTTTTGGATTTTAATTTTGGTGGCATTATTTGCAACAAATTTACTGGACAAAGCCGAATCCGTAAAAGTAAAATTGGAGGAAACGCCACCCAAAACATTTGATGAAATATTCGGAGAAGGCTGGTGGGACAAAGGTGAAACCGAAGATTTGAAAACGCCGGCGCCAACAAACTTTGGACCAAATGTCCATCACCAAATCGACCGGCAGAACACCCAAATTGGACAAATTGAAGCCAATTCAACTGATCAGCTTGGACAAATTGAACCCAATTCAACTGATCAGCTTGGACAAATTGAACCCAATTCAACTGATCAGAATCTTCCTCTCACAGAGTCTGATCACTCTAATAATGGTAATTTAATCGAAAATAATGCGGAAGACGAGCGAAAACGTAAAATTGTTGCCAAATTCCTCTCAATTAAAGAAGAATTTAAACAAAAAGGAAAATTTCCATGGAAAGAAAGAACTCAAATTGAGGATAAAATTGCTAAACATTTGAAAGTAAATCGCTCAAAAATATATYAATGGAAAAAAGAATTTGGCRTAASRCYAAYAAWWKCAAAAAATGAGCGAAAAAATTTTGTAGAGAAATTTYATCAAAYYAAAGCCGAGTTAACGCGGGCCGGATTCAAAAKTTCCTATAAAAATGAATTAGATGAAACTGTCGCAAAAGAATTGGGCCTCAGTTTTGTAACATTTTACAAATGGAAACGTGAACTTGGCCAAACCAGTGAGTATTTTGATTTTATTAATTCATTTATATTAATTAAAATTCTTTGATAGAACCAAATAAATATACCAACAACGAACAAAAGGAATTGATGAATCGTTATAATGAAATTAAGGGCAAAAATCCTAAAATTAGTGACGAGAACATTGCCAAAATGTTCAAAATTGTACCACGCACTTTGGTTAATTGGAAAAGGCAATTTAAACGACATCAATTTCATCCAAATTCTGTCGATGGACATTCTGTAGAAGAAAATGCCGGCTCAAATGTTCCGGAAATTGGGAACTCGAATTCGAGAAGCATTTGAGTGCATATTTTAATCATTATTGGTGTATATTAGTAATGCTTGAGACCTGAAATTACTGAGACTTTCGTAAAAATTTTTTTATAAAAATTTAACCCATTTTTCGTTCCGTACCGTAAAATTCCCTGTAAGTGTCGATCAATTCAATCCTAAAGTCTTTCATTAAAGAAGAATTTTTGTTCAAAAACGCCATAATTTTTGGGTGCATTTTTTAAAAATTGTTTTTTGGTCAAAAATGCCAAATATGCTCAAATTGCGAAACTCCATAAAAATGTTAAAATATGCAAATTAAACTTGTCGAAAAAAGCTCAAACCAATGCGAAATGATATTAGGCAGTATTCTACAGAAATGCATAAAAAACTTGCATCCCGGTCTATGAGAGGAACCCAAAAATGCATTTGCGTCGAAATAAAATAGAGATTTCTTTTTTAAATTCCAAATACCGACACATAACTAAATAATAGAGTATTTTTGGCAACGTTAGGGGGGACCCTTTTGATTTTTCAAATTCGCAATTTTTGGACCGATTTTTTTAACAAATTTCGTTAAATTCTAAAATTTCCCTGGCGGTGCCTACTGGCAAATAAGAACAAACTTTTAAAAACGTTCTAAAATCTGTTAAAACATTTATTTTGCATAAATGTGAGCGGGTCGGCGGTGCCGATAGGCGCCGCCGAGAAAATTTTGAAATTTTGACGCAATTTGCCAAAGATTTCAATTTAAAAATTCGGCAATTTTTCTTGAATCTTTTAGAATGGTAAGCAGTGGCGCTAAAAGGCGCAGACGGGAAAATTTTTTGAGGAATTTGTTAAGAAAATTTGTCCAATAATTACCAATTTTACAAAGAAATAATTTAAACAATTTTTATTTCTTTTTAGTCCACCATAGAGCCTCATTGAAACTGATAAAAAAATAATTTACACAGTCAGTGTTCGAACCCCTAGACAAAAAAGTTATAGACGCCACCATTCACCATTACACCACTCCGGTCCATTTACCACTGATTTTAAATCCAATGCAAAACGTGAAAACAAAAAACCACATCATTAGGGATGCATTTTTTTCGTTTTTAAAACCAAAAGCGGAAAACCGGTACCCTCGGTTTGTTGGTTAGACCAGTTTTACGACCCCCGATTTCGGTTTCAGGTTTTGGGCCAAAAAAGCCGGATTTCGGGTTTCGGTTTGGGGACGGAGAAAACCGGGGATCCCCGGCTCCCCGAGAAAAATTTGATCAAAAGAAAGCCGAGTTAACGCGGGCCGGATTCAAAAGTTAATATCCCAATCAAATAAATGAAACTGTCGCAAAAGAGTTGGGCCTCAGTTTTACAACAATTTACAATTGGAAACGTGAACTTGGCCAATCCAGTGAGTATTTCGAGCCAAACTTTATTATTTATTTAAATTAATTAAAATCCTTTTACAGAACCAAATAAACACTCCCACAGTGAACAAAAAGAATTGATGAAACGTTATTATGAAATTAAGGGCCAAAATCCTAAAATTAGAGATGAGGCCATTGCCAAAAAGCTGAAAATTGGAAGAGCCAATTTAAACGACAGAAATTTCACCCAAACTCAAATTTTTGCGATGTCAATTATTTGTGCCCTCTCACAGTGAACGAAAAGGGCCGCCTAGTGCAATTTGGCCAAAAAAAGACATTTTTGGCATTCTAAAACTTAAGCTGGCGGCATTTTTAATGGCAAAGTTTTCAGTTATATGGCCTAAGCTATGCAGGAGAAGGATTTTTTGCAATTCTTGACTTAATGTACCTTTTTTGAGCATTGCACGAATCAGACTTTCATGACGTCATTCGAAAGCTCAAATCTAAAAATAGGATACGCATTTCAAGAAATTGCTATGGTCCTTAAAACGCAAAGGTGAAGACTTTTAGGCCCGAGGCGCTGAAACGGTCAAACGGCGCTGAAATTGATAAACTGGCGACCAAACGGCCTGATCGTTCTGATCATTTCCTTTTGATTTGTATTTTGATCATGGCGCCTAAAGTCGCTGATTTAATTTTTTCTTTGAATTTGAATTTAAATTTAAAATAAAATCTCCTAATTTCCCCCCCCCCCCGTAAATTCGGATGAATGGCATTCTAAATTATTATGAAAACGTCGCCGTCACTACAAAAATATGGTGGCCATAAATGCCAACAAAAATTCAGCCAATGTTGGCCTATGCAAATGCCATACAGTTGGAGGACGAGTTTGCCAACCCACCGGACAAGCTGAACATGGCGGCGTTCCACCATCACGCCAACCATCGCCAGCACTTTTTGTTGCAGGGCGGCGCAATGTTCGCCATTTGTGCACATTGTACGCAAACTTCAAAGTGAGCCCATAGGCTTAGGGTTGGTCGGAATCCGTTTATTTTGTTGTCTTTGGGCCAACAAAATAAACACAAAAAGTTTAAAAGTGCCAAATAGCCTGAAAATGTCATCCTTCCTAATTAGGAGGGTTCACCTGTTTTGTTAAAATATTTGTTTTTCAATTAAGGTACCTAAGGCCTGCACTGATGAGTCGTCCATCAAATGCTTCAGTCTGTCCATCCGCGCGGTGGAAGCCAGTTACGGGTGGGTAGAAAGTCGTTGACTTGCTGTGCCCGAACCCCGGGCCCCAGAGCATTTTTGGTCCGGCATTTTTGCCACTGACCCCCCACCCCCAACATTCTTTCCAGCCCCCGAAGGGGTGGGGAGCATTAGTATTTTACTGTACGGTATTATCGCGGTATTCTTTTTGTCGGTTTTATCTGATTCGTTTTTTTTGAGTAATAGTCAGGTTAAATCTCGATCCTACTCACTTTCGATTGAATTAAATATTTTAATTTAAAATTATTCCCAAATCAATTGACTAGATTAATATATTTTAATGACAATCACAAATCGATTATTAAATTTGTTTTACACATAAGCCTAAAAAATGTTCAGCTACATGTGCGGGTCAGGCCATGCCGCGTTTGAGCGGCACGCTACTGTTTTGCGGATGTGGAGAACCGCGAGCAGTACGTCCATGCAAACGAACAGCATCGCGTGCCATGGACAACGCGACTGCTGAATTGGGCGGCAAAAGCGGCGTCGACGGAGAGCAGTATCTGGACGGGCTGGGCCCACTGTTGCAAGCTGTTTGTGCTCGAAACGTGTGGGCTTGATGCATGGCAACTGGTGGCCAAGGTATGCGGAGGAGGACAAAGTGCCAGCTGGATGTTTTTTTATCAAAAATCTCGCCACTGTCAAATCATACAACAAACGTTTCAATCAAAAAAATGTGAAAAAATCAGACGAATTGCGATCCTGAGGACCAATCGAGCTTCTTGGCCGAAATTCCAAAATCTCAATCGGTCCTCAAGTCCTTCTTTCTCTGATCATGAAACGATCTCTCTATCAAAAAGCAAGCAGCAAAACAAATGATCAATCTGTGGAGAGTTAATTGTGCACGAAATACAATCAGTCATGGTGGCTGTACCGATCGACGAAATCCCCCCCCCCGCTCCGTCGGGTGTCCATGCCCCGAAACAAATCTTCTTCTCCCCCGACCCCGATCAAAATTCAGCATCGTTGTTTCCTTTGATCACGCATTAGCTTTTGACCGATAAGAAATTTCTGATCAGCTGTCCGTCATCCCCGAACCATCGCCTATCCATTATATTGTTTTGCAATCGGGGATCTCTCCCTGATGATCCTCCGAACGCCTTCGACGACATCAGCGCGTTCAGCTGCTCATATGATCACTTCGATTAGGCGGATGACTGATCAGCGGTGTCGTCCGTCGTCGCCTCGGGCGGCACCCACCGTACAAACATTATTTTGACGCCGTAAATACGCCGCCCTTCAAACCACCACCCATTGGCGCTTTTGTCGAGCGCATATAAAAGGACGGTGCCCATCTCCATTCACATCCATTCATCTCAATTCGCTTTCCCCCGTTTTACGAAAATTTAAGCCATGGATTTTCGATTTCCAAAATTTGTTTAAAGCACCCTATTAAAGTGTGATCTCATCCAGAAGGTTGAGCGATCAAATTGATCAGACCCTCTTGGCTTGGATCTGATCACAAACATCTGGTTCAGATGAAGATTTGAGGTATCTACCTCTCTAAAACAGTTTGGTCGGGATTCAAGATCCAGCGTCCCAAATCAGGAAATCCCGGGATTTTGGGTTCCCGAGAACCGGTCCCCTCCGTCGCTTCCCGATCACGGGCACGGGAGACAGCCACTGATTGACTTCAAATTATCTACATTTGCCTTTTGTTTCACGCCTAACACGGATTTTTCGCTAGCTAAACGCTGATTTTTAGCAAAAAAACATTGCAAAATGTCCCGTCACCTTCTGCTGATCGCCTTGATCGTGTTGTTCTGCGCTTTCGCATTCGTTGACCTTTTTCCGGGGGTGCGCGGACATTATTAAGGGGCCTTCAAGAATGGCACGGACTGTAACTTTTTTCAAGGCAGGTCAAGCTTTGAATGTGAAAATTCCTGGCGCCTTTTTTTGTTATATCCGAAGTTGCAATTCTGCAACTAAAATCAAATAAATCCCTATTTTTAGGCTAATTCTGTGCTCAAAAATAGCCTTTTTCCGTTAAAATGGCACCTTTGGACCTTTAACTTATTTGGCTTATTTTGAACTTTTTGTGCCAATTTCGGCATTTTTTCTAATAATTTCTTAAGAAAAAATGCTAATAAATCAAAAATACTCCCTAAAATCGTTTTTTTTTCATTTTCCAAAAAATTTCTCCTAAAAATTGGTTGTATTCTCCTGAAATAGACTTTTCTTGTGTCAAAAAAAACTTTTGAAATTTAAGAAATTTTTGAGAAAAATGTGACAAATTAATTATTTTTTGGCTATTATATAATCGATCGTAGTTTTTGTAAAATAATTATGAAAAATATTTATGAGATGTCAGGAATATTGATTTGTTCCCGGTTCAAAAAGATTTAGCCATATTATTAAAGAATATGATTTATGTGAAAGCCCCATTTCATTTGTGGGCTGTTTATTAATTCAATCATTTTTTTGCCAAAGCTAAATAATATTTATATAATATTTAAAAATTTGTGAATTTTGATTTATTTTATAAATTATGAGAAATTCATTAACACAAAAATAATTACCAGATTTTTACATCAATTTCTGTTTAAATTATAAAATTACTGAATTTTCATATAAATGCCCATAAATTCAGAGGGATTTTGCCCAAATAAAATGGAAGAATTTTGGATTTTAATTTTGTTTTTGTTTTTATTCTTCACAACAAATTCACTCGAAAAAGCCGAATCCGTAAAAGTAAAATTGGAGCTCAAAACATTTGATGAAATATTCGGAGAAGGCTGGTGGGACAAAGAAGCCGAAGATTTGAAAACTCCGGCGCCAACAAACTTTGGACAAAATGTCCATCACCAAATCGACCGGCAGAACACCCAAATTGGACAAATTGAACCCAATTCAACTGATCAGAATGCTCCTCTCACAGAGTCTGATCACTCTGATAATGCCAAAATTGGCGAAGAAATTACATCAAACGCTGGAGATGAGCGAAAACGTAAAATATTCGACAAATTCCACGCAATGAAAGACGAATTTAAGCAAAAAGGAAAATATACGACAAAAGAAAGAAATCAAATTGAGGAGAAAATTGCTAAACATTTAAAAGTCAATCGTAAAAAAATATATAAATGGAAAAAAGAATTAGGCTTATTTCGAAAAACCCCTGAAAATGATCGAAAAAATTTGCTAGAGAATTTTGATCAAATGAAAGCCGAGTTAAAGCGGGACGGATTCAAAAACTCTTATAAGCAAGAAATTGATAAAATTGTTGCAAATGAGTTGGGCCTCAGTGATAGAACAATTTCCCGGTGGAAAAAAGGACTTGGCCAAACCGGTGAGTTTTTCGAAACCCAAATTTTAAATTATTTATTTTTATTAAAAATATTCTTTTTCAGAACAACATAAACACTCCCATAGCGAACAAAAGGAATTAATGAAACGTTATTATGAAATTAAGGACACAAATCCTAAAAAAATTAGTGACGGGGACATTGCCAAAATGTTGAAAATTGGAAGAACCACTTTGTATATTTGGAAAAGGCAATTTAAACGACAGCAGTTTCATCCAAATTCTGTCGATGAACATTCTGTGCAAGAGAATGCCGCGGCAAATGTTCAGGAAATTGGCAACTCGAATTCGGGAGTATTTGAATGAATGTCTTCTCAATTTTTGCTACAATTTTCTTAACAAAAATTGCCGATTTTGTAAAAATTTCCCCGGCGGCGCCTATCGGCACCGCCGACTCACCCCCCCCCCCCATAACAGATCAGAATTCTGGTTGCAAAAACCAAAATCAGAATACAGAATTCTGGTGCCCAAAATGGGTGCTAGGGCGTTTCGTAAAAAAGGCAAATGGGACGCTTTTCAAAAGTTTTTTTTGTTATAACTCCTTTCAAAGCTAACCAAATCAAGTAATTTTAGTATTATTCGAAAGCTTAAGAGGAGGAAAAGCTATTAGCAAGCAAAAGCTAAGCGATTGGCCAAAAATTAAAGGCAAATTGTGGCGAAAAAAGCGTTTTGGCCATAAAGCACATCCCTGCTCACTGCTATTTTAATTTTACGGCATGTTGTGTTGTTTTTTTTAAATCAAAGGCTCACCTTTATGGTTTTGTGATTTCGTCCAACCAAAAAATGAAATGAAAAACTTATGAAAATATTTTTAAAAAATTGAAAAATCTAAAAGAATTTTAGAATTGCTTATGCACTCGTAAATGTTCAGAGGAACTAGGAAAAAATCATTTACACGGTCAGGAACCTGATCCCCGACACTACCAACACTTGAAATGTCCCCACCACTCGCCACTACACAACAACCGAACATATTTAGCTGAAAATCCCATTAGGGGTGTATTTTTTCCCGGTTAGTCCCGGTCCGACCGGGACAGGCATTTCAATTTTTCAAAAACCGGGATCGGGATTCCAAAAACCGGTAATTTCCTGCAAATGGTGTGCACGGTCACTAATTTTAGTATCCGTCCGTCTTCAAATCTCATATCCGTTATCCGTCCGTATCCGTGACCTTCCAAAATCCTATATCCGGATATCCGCAGATATACAGCGGGATATATGCAAAGGCGTGGGACAAATGCGCTGTGAGGATGCAACGGAAAAGTGGGTGGATTGTAACCAAAAAAAAGACGCACATTGAAATGCTCGGTTCTCATTTATATCCCAATCCCTTTCCCAACATTTATAAATTTAACCTCCACCATAAATTTCGTCACATTTTAAAAAAAAACATTATCTCATTTGTCTTACATTTCCAAACCCTTCTCAATTTTTGAAATATTTTAAAAATAATATACTATCATGCGTAAAATACTCTTTGAATCTAAATTTTAAATTCAGTCACATTTTTAAAATATTCTCTTCCCCGCGTATACAGCGTTTAAAATTTTAATAACATTTATTTTATTTTGAGTGGGTATTTTTATTTGAGTTAGCTAGTAGAATTTAGTTTGTTGCTTTAATTACAAATCGATCCGTGAATGGGACTCGAAACCAAATGTGCCTTAACTAGCACTCCGCTCGGCTGCTTAGACGGATTTACTTATTTAAGTAAAATAAATTATTAATAGTTGTCCCAATATATTGCATTCGCTCACATGCTAAGCTTTGCTGGCCAATGTTGGTGTAGAAAACGTTGTTCCGCATCCCATCTCCCTCAATTCCTAATTAAAAAATAAATAAAAATTATAAAAAAATCTACTCTGACGATCAAGGAATTATAGAAACAATATTACAAGATTGTTTTGCAGGGTAGGGGAGGGCATGTTTCAAGAGTTAATTTTAGGTCCATATATGCTTGGGTATTTTAAAGTTAAATGGTTTTCCTGCAGTCTAGACATGGGATTTAGCCCAGGAATCAGCTGGGTAGGGCAATGATTGCTTCGTAAATTTTGTGTCTTCCTGTGGAACAATTGCACAATTGCAACAAATTTAGTATCATTCGACAGCTCTAGACGAGCCAATTTGATCTAGATGTGTCGGGATCAAAAGATGGGTGTGTGAAAAGCTATTTTCATCAATGGCTAAGTTAATCTGTTAATTACCTTTCGTTTTTAGCGCATAAGAAACCCACTAAAAGTGGTTTTGGGTCATTTCCTTTCTGGGCCCTATGAGCACAAGAGTTTTTAGATCCGTCCCGCTAACTCGGCTTTCATCTGATCAAATTTCTTTATCAAATTTTTTCGCTCATTTTTTTCTTCCCAAAGTTATGCATTTTTCGCTTAGGCCAAATTCTTTTTTCCATTTATATATTTTTTTGCGACTGACTTTTAAATGTTTACCAATTTTCTGATCAATTTGAGTCCATTTTTTTTTTGAATGTTTTCCTTTTTGCTTAAATTCATCTTTCATTTCGTGGAATTTGTCAACAATTTTACGTTTTCGCTCATCTTTAACAATATTTTCTTCCCCATTTTTGGCTTTATCCGAGTGATCAGACTCTGTGAAAGGATGATTCTGATCAGTTGAATTGGGTTCAATTTGTCCAAGCTGATCAGTGAATTGGGTTCAATTTGTCCAAGCTGATCAGTTGAATTGGGTTCAATTTGTCCAATTTGGGTGTTCTGTCGGTCGATTTGGTGATGGACATTTTGTCCAAAGTTTGCCGGCATTTTCAAATCTTCGGCTTCATCTTTGTCCCACCAGCCTTCTCCGAATATTTCATCAAATGTTTTGAGTGGCGTTTCCCCTAATTTTACTTTTACGGATTCGGCATTTTCGAGTGATTTTATTGCAAAGAATGACACAAAAATTATAATCCAAAATTCATTCATTTTGGGCAAAATAACTCTGAATTTAGGGGCATTTATATGATCCAATTAATTTTTAATAAACAGAAAAGATAGGGAAATTTGTCAATTATTTTTTGTTAAAGAATTTCTGTCAAAAATTTTCAGAATAATACATTTTCACAAATTTTTACAAATAAAAAAAAGAGTTCAATTTTTAGACCTTTTCGAAAAATGTGGTCAGTCGATCTTTAGGGGTGCATTTTTGGAGTTTTATTGCATTTTTGTTAAGGAATTTTCCGACAATGCCCAAAATATAACTTAGGTATGTCATATTCTATGACCTAACAAATAAAAAAAAAATGGGAGAAATGAAATTTTTGTATTAAAAAAATGAAAGACCACTAATGGTGTTGGCTTACAACAAGCGCCACTTTTTTGCCCAACTTTCGCTGTTTGCCGATGGAATTGACGTGAATTGGCCCAATTATGCCATTGCCAATGCTTTTTATTGATTCATGTGTATCCGGGATGTAACCGGAAACCATAAAAAGTCCGGAATCCGGAATTCAGAATATTCATTGATTACGTCTATCCCTGATTTCACATTTTAAGTCAATTCACGTTTTTAGTCCATACAAATCCCGGCCTTAATAATATGACCTAAAAAGTGCCAAAATTACTAAATTTTTCCATGCGGAATTTCCGGACCCATTTCCCCGGTAAATCATAATTCATCGCTATTTATAAAATGATTATTATTTGTAGGAATTTTAATATTTATGAGAGGACAAAAACATTGATTTGGTCCCGTTTAGATTTATATAATGCCTATTTCAAGTTATTACTTCAAAAATTTTTGCTTAATAATATTTATTAAAATTCTAAAAATATTTAATATTTAAAAGCCCCCAACCTGTTAACGTGTCTTTATAGTTTTTTCATGTTTCTGCACCAGTAGCATACACCCCTAAAGATGGCATCATTCAGTGACAACATTCATTTTTTCCGAGCGTTGACTGTGGTGGACGCTAGTTTTTTTCTAAAAATTTTTTTCATTTTTACAAAATGAGTTACTAGAAATCGGTGGTCAGGCGGTATTTCTCTTCGGAAAGTAAAATGTTCGTGTGGGTTCGAATCCGCTTGAGTTCAATCATTATTCACTTTTATTCGACCTTTGGTCTCTCGCTCTTTCATTAAAAATTTTTTTGATAATTTTCAAATATTTTAAATAAAATGAGCGCAAAATAATATTTTTTGAAAAAAATTCACCCCATCTTCTGAAATTTTCTGTAATTTTCTTAACAAACATTGCCAATTTTGGTTGCAAATCTCTCAACAATGCATGAGCATACGATTTTTTTTCTCAGTATGTACATATGTAATTGTTGATCTTTCCTTATGGCATCATTGTCAGCAAGAGATTGAGATTGCGGGTACGGGTAGTGCCCTTTTTTCAAAAAATCTTTAAATTTTTTTTTCTGGGAAGAAGGGTCCGACGGTGCCGTCAGGCGTCGTCGCAAAAACTTTTGGGATTTTTGTTAAGAAATTTCAAGGGGGGGGGAGGTCGGCGGTGCCGATAGGCGCCGCCAAAAAAATTTGAACTTTGACTCAATTTGTTAAGAGATTTGAAACCAAAAATGTAAAAATTTGGCACTTTTTTGAAGCTTTCAGGAGTGGTAAGGGTCCGGCACTGCCGACAAACGCTGCCGGGAGAATTTACAAAAATTGGCAACATTTATTTAGAAATTGAAGCAAAAAATCAGGAAGATGTGATGAATTTTTTAAAAATCTTTTTGGGGATTCATTTAAATCGAAAATATTTTTGGAAATTTATTAAAATTTTATTAATGCGGGAAGGGTTTTTGTGAATTGAGGCAAAACGCTAAATAGTAAATCTAGTCAAGAGGGCTCGAACCAACGCAAAACATCTGACAAGTAGAAGAGCAAACCACTAGACCATGGTTTCAATTGTAGTGAATGTTGTAAATAAAGTTGAAATTTTTTTTCAAAAAGAATCAAAGACCACCGCCTTTCCTCGGCAAAAATCAAAAATTATTATAAAAATACTAGTACTCAAATATACGGATACGAGCGGATATCCGTGGATTTCACTTTCATATCCGTATCCATCCGTGTCCGTCCTGTTTTTAAAATTCCATATCCATATCCGTCCGTATCCGGATAATCCGCGGATATCCGGATATCCGTGCTCATGCCTGATAAAATTGAGCAGAAAATTGCTAAACATTTAAAAGTCAATCGCAAAAAAATATTTGAATGGAAAAAAGAATTTGGCTTAAGTCAAAAAAATCCAAAAAATGAAAATGCCGTTAATTTGCATATAAACATTTTATTGCTTTTATTTCTTTAATTAGGAAAATCTTGCCCATTTTTTGCTATATTTGAAAAAAATTTCTCCATATTTCGTCCATATTTTGCAATTTTGCCCATATTTGGGCCATATTTTACAATTTTTCATCCATATTTTATGGCCATATTTTGAGATTTTTTGTCCATATAATTTGTGGCCCTATTTATTATCCTTTGAACAATTTCAATTTTTTATAACCGAAAGGCTTCGTTCAGTTTGAAATTATTTCGTTGTTTTCATCTCGACAAGGGCTTACGAATCGTTTCTGGAAAGTCTGATTCGATTTGAAAACACCTGGGACCTATTTCAATTGTGTCATATCTCCGATATGATTCTATGATACGAATGATATTAGAGGTATGTGTGTGATAGCGCAGATGATATCATCCGCGCCACATGACTTTCCATATGACATATCGTGCGCGCGTTTTGAAATTTGAACTTGTCGTAAGGGTTCAAGCTGTTTTTTTGTTGTTAAAAAAATAGAAAAGCGCAGTTAACAATACTGTCCATTTATCGAAGAAGCTCAGAAAACCGTCGGATTGCTCCAAGCCCAAAAATCATCGATTGCCCTGATCCTTCTTTTGCGCCTCAAGGATGACGTCACGAATCGCTGCAGCGCATGCATTTGCCTTAGGCACATATCTAAAAGAGAAAAACTTAGGGTACGAG
>MEIZ01000056.1:184697-200485 GCA_001723225.1 Globodera ellingtonae
GATTGCCACAAATGGAGGTAAAATTTATAAAAAAGCGTAAACTGAAGCTGTCTAGATCAGGTTGACTAGCCCGAGGGCCAGAAGCAGAACATATTACTAAAACAATTAAGCAAAGGCATCAAAGTCCTACATTGCGCCAAAAAAAAGGTACTTTGTGCCAAATTTAGACCTTATGTTTTCGCAAATTCGAAATTCTCGAAAACATGCCCTAATTATGCTGGGAGGACCAAGTCTTTTCTGAAATTAATTTCCCGTAAGGGGGTGCCAAAAGACCCAGAATCAACTCATTTCCACACGGGATGGAGCTAAGTTTGAATTTGGGGCTATTTATCTCTCTTTCTCTGCGTTTTACCCATACTATTTCGCCAAAGTTTCGCAGCGAAAGCCACTCTTAGCCAAAATACAACAAACGGCATAAATTCAAACCTAATGTGTTGGCAAATCAGCTCTAATAGTCGAAAGGTCCTAAATCCAATGAACGACCCGATGAAGAAAAAAAGAGGGCCGAACGAACGAGGCAAACCCAACCCCCTCCAAAAACTCTGGGGTATCAGCAGTTCAATTTCCCACCCAAAGATTCCAAATGCAACTGGGATGCCTGGACTACTTCCTCTAACCTTCTCAGTAGCATAGGGGTAAAATCCCACCGGGTACCCTCCCCGAAAAACGACGAGAGATAAGGGAAAAGTGAGAGAGTGCAGAGAAAAGAGTAATTATTAAGACAAAAAAAAGTGCAACAGTATGATTAAACACGTTTCCCTGCTACCCATCCAAAGAACCCTCCAAAAATTAAACATTAACTAAAACTTCCCCCCCCCGTATCACCACATTGATCTGTCCGCCAGCCGCGCAAAGGAATTATCGACAAAAAAGGACAAACGACGCCATTTTCTTCTTCCTCCCCCTTTTTTTGTGTTTTTACATTTTTAATTTTTTATAATATATTATTCTTATTCTTCCATAATTTTTGCATTTTCTTCTTCCCCCCCCCTTTTTTTTGCGTTTTTACATTTTTAATTTTTTATATATTATTCTTTCTTAATTTTTGCATTTTTTAAAAGAAATACTCCCCAAGTTCTTCTCAACCTTTATATAAAATTTTGGTTTGCCATATCACGAATAAAAAAATACGATTTAAAAAATTTTGATCGTCAATAATGTTTGAAATGGCCGCTATTTTTTTCATCGTTTTACTGCGGCTGCGCGGAGGTGGCAGAAAGAAAAAATCCGATGATCCTCGAGAGGTATCGGTCTCACTTTTTTAACCCCCCGCCTTTACGGCGAATTGCATACCCACCGCCTTTACGGCGGCTTGCTTAACCCTCGCATTTACGGCGGCTTGCTTACCCCCCGCCTTTGCGGCGGCTTGCTTACCCACCGCCTTTACGGCGGCTTGCTTACCCCCCGCCTTTACGGCGGCTTGCTTACCCACCGCCTTTACGGCGGCTTGCTTANGCGGCTTGCTTACCCCCCGCCTTTACGGCGGCTTGCTTACCCACCGCCTTTACGGCGGCTTGCTTACCCACCGCCTTTACGGCGGCTTGCTTAACGCTCCGCCTTTACGGCGGCTTGCTTATCTCACCGCCTTTACGGCGGCTTGCTTACCCCCCGCCTTTACGGCGGCTTGCTTAACTCTCCGCCTTTACGGCGGCTTGCTTATCTCACCGCCTTTACGGCGGCTTGCTTAACTCTCCGCCTTTACGGAGGCTTTGCTTAACTCTCCGCCTTTACGGCGGCTTGCTTTTTGTATGGTTTTTGTTTCTTTTAGTGCTGTCACAAGCACCCACTTCAAACTGACAGCCACCGTGCGGACGCGGGAAAAAAGAAATATGAAATTAGCACAGTTCGTATGTTCGACCACTGCCCCTGCGAAACATGTAGCTTACGCAGGCACTGGTATAAAATAACCTTTGCCGGTGGTGACGAGCATGCCTTTTTGCTAAACCAGGATGTGTTTGAGCATGTAAGAAATACTATTATTACAAAAAAATCGCAAAATAGGTTCTTTTTTGGACAAAAAACCGAACCCTGTTCGTAAATGCAAAATATGAAAATTCAGCACTAGCAAACAATACGATAATGTAAAGTAATTTTATAGGCGGCTACCACGTTGATCAAACTGACTACTAGCCTTGAAGAAAGAGCAAGCGGGTCCATTGAAATGGCGCGAAAATGTGAATAATACAAAAAATATTCTTTTAATACGATTTGAAAAAACTTTTTATTTAGGGTTCATCCTAAGCGGTTTTTATTATTTAAGCATAGCCGTCATGTACGAAAGCGCGGATGGATTGACCGTAAAGGGCTACAACGAAGAAAACGGCCAAATCGTACCGCTGGTGACTTTAAATCTGGGTACTTTAATAAAATATTACAGGACACCGTGTGTCCGCCACGCCAACCTCCAGGGCCTGAATACAGTTCACCCTACAAATTCGGGAGCGTTTGTAGCCCCTCAGCAAATGCAAGAACCGGTTTCTGCGGCTATTTTTCAACAACAATGCTGTTCATCTGCTCTTACGACATCGTTTTTTGGACCTTTTTTTGACTAATCAGAAATTTCAGCACAGACACCCGCCGGAGAACCAGAGGAGGAGCAGAGATTCCACAAGAAACAGCACTGCCAGGCCCCGAACGGTCACGGCCAGCACCCGACGAAGCATCTGAAGTGTTGAACATGTTTTCGGACATTTCCTCGGACGAAGCCGAAATTCCTGCACCGACACCACTCCGTGTTTCGTTTCTGCATTCCCGATTCTCGCCTTACCAAACATCAACACCGAACGCATGGACTCAGGAACGTTCGAGTACGGCCCCGCCGGGGCGATGCCCATACGGAAGGCACATTCGAGACGTGTGGAAAAAACTAGGCAAAGAACGCCCAGAGAGAGACAGTGTCATGACAAAGTTGTTTGGCACCTTACAAGAACGTTTACGCCCAGCATCATCATCTTCATCCGTCTCTCCGCCCATTAAAGAAAAAAGTGCAAAAATAGAGAAAATGAGATGGGCCACCATAAAAGAGATGAAATTTAAATGCGATCCAACGTGCTTTATGTGTGACGCCATAATTCGTTAAAGAATTTTTCTATTTTGTAAGCAAAATTGTTGATAAAAATAATCATTTTTGGCTGCAATTTTTTGTGTGGAGCGTTTTAGTAGAAAAACAAATTAACAAATTTGTGTCTTTATCTGACCGCGAAAAAAAATGTTTTTAAAAGCTCCAAACTCGATAAATCCGACCCCATACCAATACCAAATAAATATTTCAACAAAAAATTCGTGACAAATTAAACATCTAATGGGGTTAGTTTACAAAAACCCGTGTGACGAAATTGGTGTTTTTTTTGCCACTGTCATTCGTTTTTAGGGTTCCTGGGGAATTTTCAAATAAAAAAGTTACTAGGCACAACTTTTAACCTTTCTGGTGCTTTTTGAGGGGATTGGACGACTACATAAGCGCGATTTTTGCCACTTTAATCATTTTGTTTTTTGAACTTTTTTATAAAAAAAGTTTTAAAAAATTAAATTAAAATATTTTAAAAAAATAATATTATAAATAAATTCTTTTTTTTATTTCAAAATTGCTTCCTTGTTTTGTGAGATGAGGATTCTGATCAGTTGAATTGGGTTCAATTTCGGCACCACCGACGCCGCCCTAAAGCCTAATGCAAAAAAGACATTGAAAACCCTTGAAAATAAGTTTTGTTTGAAAAGTTCTGCCACGGATCTCGGTTTCGAATCCTTAATTTCGACTCTCAGCCAAAATTAAAGACTCGATTCCACTTCTCAAAAATTTTTATTAATTGAAAATTTACAAATTTACTAGCTCGGTAAATGAAAATTAAAATATATTTGTTATTTTTTAATGCAAATCTTTTCTAAAAGTTTCTGAGAACTGAACAGAAAATTTTGGTTGCAAATCTCTTAACCAGGGCTCCCAAATCTGAGGGTTTTTAGCCACATTTTGTGCTTTTTTGGAAGGCATTGAGGCAAAATTTTCAAAATGAGGTTTTTGTGGTTTTCAAAATTCGGGAGGTTTTTTTAATGCAAAAAGTCCAATTTTGATTGCAATTCTCTTAACAAATTAATTCAAAAATTCTAAATTTTTCCCGTCGGCGCCTATTGGGCACGCCGGACCCACCTCCCTTTTTCAAAAACTTTCTGAAAAATCGCGCGCAAAAAAAATTATGTAAAAATGCTCATTTGTGATAGAAAGTTGCTCAAATCATTGTTTGTTTCAATATATAACGCTTGAAGCAAAGTTAACATAAATTTTGGGTTATAATGAAGAAGCTTTGTAGCTTTGTGTGAAGTCCTCACGCACAACTGCAACAGGACCAAAATCACAACCGGCCCCGGATATCCGTTCATGTCCAACCCTAATTTCGAAAGTGGGTGGGGGGCATGTTTTTATGGTGTGGCCAGCAGTTGAATCGTGCTTCCTCTTAGGCGAATTAAAATTATTTTTTCATTTTAGCATTCATTGATTATTCGTCGGAAATATAAATATGAGATGTCAGGAATATTGATTTGGTCCCGGTTCAAAAGGTTATGGAAAAATATTTATGAGATGTCAGGAATATTGATTCGAGTGAGATAATTATTAAAGAATATGATTATGCGAATGCCCATTTCAGTTGGGGATGTAATTCATTACCTTCAATAATTTTTTTTACAGTAGGACCGTATCGGTTTAAAACATCGCATTCTCTTTAGGGTCTTTTAGTGCAGAAAACAAATCAGAAAACTTATCACCTCCCAGAAAAAACACACTGCAATGCCCCTAATTCAGAGAATTTAACGTTGATAAAATGGAAGAGTTTTGGATTTTAATTATTGTGCCATTATTACTCGCAACAAATTCACTCGAAAAAGCCGAATCCGTACAATTGAAGGAATTGCCACTCCAAATAATTGATGTTGAAGCCAATTCAACTGATCAGAATCCTCCTTTCACAGAGTCTGATCACACTGATAATGCCAAAATTGCAGAACAAAGCGAAATAATAAAAGAAACTTCAAACGAAAATATAGCCGAAGATGAGCAAAAACGTAAAATAATCGACAAATTTCACGCAATGAAAAACGAATTTAAGCAAATAGGAAAATATTCAAAAAAAGAATGGGTTCAAATTGAAAAAGAAATTGCTGAACATTTAAATGTCAATCGCACAAAAATATTTGAATGGAAAAAAGAATTTGGCCTAATTCAAAAATTTTATGAAAAAGAAGAACGTAAATATTTGGTAGAGAAATTTGCTCAGAGAAAAGCCGAGTTAAAGCGGGACAGATTCAAAAACTCTCAAAATGAATTAAATAAAACTGTGGCGAAAGAGTTGGGCCTCAGTGTTGCAACAATTTACAGGTGGAAACAAAAACTTGGCCAAACCAGTGAGTTTTTCGAGCCCAATATTATTAATTCAAAATTCTTTTTCAGCATAAAATAAATACACCCACAGCAAACAAAATGAATTGATGAAACTTTATTATGAAATTAAGGGCAAAAATCCTAAAATTAGAGACGAGGACATTGTCAAAGTGTTGAAAATTGGAAGAGACACTTTGTTTAGATGGAAAAGGCAATTTAAACGACAGCAATTTTATCCAAATTCTGTCGATGGACATTCTGTGGAAGAGAATGCCGCTGCAAATGTTCAGGAATTTTGAGAATTCAAATTCGGAGAGTATTTGAATGATGAGTCTATGATTTGGAAAAAACAATTTGGCATTTAATTTGTTTTCAAATTTGCGTAAAAAATTTTCTCGAACGGACCAAATTTTGGGATTTCCGCGCCTAAAATAGGCCCGAGCCTATTTCGGCATTTCGTTTTTTTGGGACGATCGTTTTTCTAGTAACAAAAAGCATTTATGAGCAGAATTTGAAAGTTTATTTGCTTGTAACATAAAGAAACGTTGTTTCCGCTTAAAATTTTTGTAGATTCATGCTCATTTGTCAGCTCAATGAGAGGAATCGATTGATAATATGAATTGCTCGGTTTTGTTTCATTACCGTATAAGTAAAAATACCCAACAATCGATTTTTGAATTTTTGAAAAACGTTTGACAAGAGTTTTTGAATCCGCCCCGCTTTAACCCAGCTTTTATTTGATCAAATTTCTCTACCAAATTTTTTCGCTCTTTTTTCAGTTGAATTGGGTTCAATTTGTCCAATTTGGGTGTTCTGTCCATCGATTTGGTAAAGAAAATTTTGTTCAAGCGTTAATTTATGCCATTCTTCGGCTTTTTCATTGTCCCACCACCCTTCTCCAAATATTTCATCAAACAATTGTACGGATTCGGTTTTGTCAAGCGAGTTTGTTGCAAAGAATAAGACCAAAATTAAAATCCAAAACTCTTACATTTTATTTGGGTAAAAAACAACCTCTGAATTTACATTGTAATTTTATAATTTAAATGAAAAATTCATTGCAAAAATTGTCAATTTGTGTGCAAAGTATTTTAGCAGCTCTGATAAAATAAAAAATTGAGAAAGTAATAATAGACTGCCCTTATCATATTATTTAATAATCCACCCGAATCAATATCCTGACATTTCGTAAATATTTTCCTACAACTAATCTTCATTTTACAAAAATGGCGATCGATTGTGAATAGACAAATGAAAATAGGGTATTTCTACTTAATATGGTCACAAAACCAAACCGGTCGAATTATATATCAATCGACTCCGCTCGCCGCGCTGAGCACGAATCTGTAAAAATTTTTGTGCGGAAACTACTATGAAGAAAGTTATGAGGCCGGGACTGAAGTGTCTTTTGACTGGGGACTCAGTTGTCCACTGATTAAAAAACGGGCTAAACCACTCATATAGGCTTTTAAAATTACGAATTCATCAATAGAAAATAAAAATTGAGAATTTAAAGCGGTTTTTAAACCGGTTTAAAATGGAAAAAATTGTAAAATGGATACACTTCAGTACCAAAAGTAAAAATGAAACCCTTTTCTCCGCAGACACCTGTAAACAGAAGATAACTGTGCACAGGTCCCCGACGGGAGGGTGGCGAATTAAGGGGTAGTCAAAAAGGTGTGCGTGTGAAATGCTATTTTCATCAAAACGGCTAAGATAAACTATTAATATTAGGCACGCGCGAAGCGCGTGCCTAATATTAACAGATTAACTTAGCCGTTGATGAAAATAGCATTTCACACACCCACCTTTTTGACTTCCCCATGCGCCCACTAGGTACCATTCAGTTCGATTCGTAATTTTATAGCTATATGAGTGATTTTGCGCATTTTTTAATCAATTGACAACTGAGTCCCCACACAAAAAAACACTTCAGTCCCGAGCTCATAACTTTCTTCATAGTTGCTTCCGCGCAAAATTTTTGCAGATTCGTGCTCAGCGCGGCGAGCGGAGTCGATTGGTATATAATTCGACCGTTTTTGTTTTGTGACCATATTAAGTAGAAATTCCGAAAATAGTTTTAAATTCTCACCGGAAGAAATTAACGAATTAATTTTATGGGAAGGGGGGGGGGGTAGGGGATTGGCGATGTCGATAGGTGCGCCAAAAATTAATTTTGGCCGGGATCGGACTGGATTAATTTTTAGAATCCTGATCCCGGTCGCGTTTTTGAAAAGTCGATTTCCCGATCCTGGTCCCGGTTCAACACGCTGATCCCGATCCCTATCTATTATTATTAATATTGATTGGAGCAAGGGTCCACCGAAAAAACCCGCAGACCTAACAATTTCCATAAGTGATTTGTTGCTGAAAGTGCAGAAGAACCACCAACATCCCACACGCCTAAAATCAAAAACTTACTAACGCCAATAATACACACAATTTACTTTTCACGCATGGATATAGATATAAAAGTGTGTGAATATTTAAAAATATATTACACTGATGCATGTTGAATGATCTTAAAATTTTAGTTCATAAAATGCAGAAAACGCAGAGCAATTTTTTATTCAATATAATTTAATTTTAAATTCAAAACGTCAATTTATCTATTGGCTGAAAATTCCCAAAATTTAAGAAGTATTTGGACCAGTTTTCGTTAATTTTGAAGCAATTTTTCTTAAAAAACATTGTTAACTTTAACAAAAATTTCCCGGTGGCGCCTATGGGCACCGCTGAATCCTCTGATTCCTAAAAAGCTTCAAAAACACCACCATTTTTAACTTTTTGATTGCAAATCCCAACACAAAATTTCTAAAAATCTCTCGCGCTAATCCCCCAGCTCCCCCCCCCCTCACAATTTTTATTTGTTATAAAATCACTGATAAAAATTCGCTTAGAAAAGCAAAACTTGGCCACAACAAGAAAAGTTTTTCTTCGATTTACCTTCCCGATATGATGTTTACAAATCCTTCCTCTAATCCCGAATTATTGTAGAAATTTTGGTAAATAGAGACCGGACTTGACCGATCGAGATTTCGATCTAGTATCTCGATCGGCAATATTTGAATATTAAGCTAATGAAAAGTTAAACCAAAAATCTTTTAAAAAATTTTAACAGTAGCTTTTAATTTAAAAAAGTTGTAAATGATATCAAAAACAGTCTAACAATTTTTTGGGCTATATTTTTCGTTTTGTCGATAAGACAGATTTTTGAGACAAGAATAATTTGATATGAGATACCATTTCTAAAATTTCCTAAAATTTAAAGAATTCTTAAAGAATTGCAGGCAATGAGAGTTTGGCGATATTTATTTGCTTAATTAAACAATAGTTTTGATTAAAATTGCTGAATTTGAGAACCAAAATGAAAAAAATATGGAAAAGCTTTGGACGCTGAGAACACAAAAAAAGTGCAAGAATCAAAAAGAAAATGTGTTTTTTTTGTCGAGGCCAGCAAATTCGTACAATTTTAATATTGCTTATTTTCATTACTAAATTGAGATCACCCAATTTATTTGCAATTTTTCCATCACTTTCATTCTTTGAAATGTTTTTGAGGTTTGCCTGCTTACATTTGCTTTTTATCTTATCAAATTGTTTCAAAAATTTCATTTTTTTCGAACTCAAAAAACTTTTCTTGTGTTAAACCCAATTCGTTAATCCATTTATACAATTTTGTGCGACCAACGCCCAAACCATTTGATATTTTTCTCTCAATTTGATTACATTCATTTCTGGAGTATTTTCTGTTTTTCTTATAATTATCTTTCATTTCTCAGAATTTCTGAATAATTTCGCGTTTTTGCTGATCAGACTCAATTTTTTCATATTCATTGGGCTTATTTTGCTGTTCATCAACACTCTGATTTTGATCAGACAAATGTTTGTCTTCCTTAGAATTTTCTTGATCAACATCATTCCCTGATGTCGCTGAATTGGCTTCGTCTTCCGACCAATTTTCATCAAACATTTCATCAAATTTCTATTTCAATATTTCATCCTCAATATTTTTCTGATCAGAAGTGTTGGGGACTTGTCCGTCTTGATCTTCTTGTTTAACATGTTCCTCCAATTTTTTTTAAACTCCCCACTCTCCTCGTCCCACCATTCAAATTCATGTTTAATTTTAACTGGCCCTGAATGTCTTATTGTAAAAAAAAATATTATATATTTTTAAATAATTTCGATCCCTTGAATATTGAAACTTTAACCCGAAATTCCTTTAGTAGGTATTTTATCCAATCTAATTTGTTCCAAAGTTTTGCAGAACGTTTTACGTATTGTAAAAAAAAATGGGATTTTTGGACATAATCGTATCAACGCTGTTGAAACATTTAACAATAAATATTAAAGATCCTTTCAAACTAAGAATAAATATTAAAGATTCTTTCAAACATCAACATTATTTTCTGTTGAAAAGATGTAATTATTGAAATTTAACTTTTTGGCAACTTTTCTTTTCTCTCTCATAAAGTTGCTCACTTCCCACTTTAACTGCTCCGTAAAGTGGTGGTTCAACGATTCCTTTTAGTGCAGATTCGTCCCGTCATCTTCCATCAAATTGCTCCTCGTACGGTTCAATCTTATCTAATTAATTAGGTTCCCGGATAAAAAAGCAAAAACCCAAAAATAACAACAAAATGTCGAAAATTTTAATTGGAGTTTTATTACAAACTTTGATTTTTGGCTGAGATTCAATCGGATTGTTGTTTGCTTGAGGCTCCGATTGATTTGTCTGCCAAAGTTCGTCAAATAAGTCGTTTGGAAATGTAACAACATAATTTATTAAACAAATTATTTGTAGAATGTAAAATTTCATAATTAATTTATGCTTAAAACAAAACATTCTCTCATTATTATTACTTAAAATCAGGAGAAAACAAAATTTAATTTATACATTATTAGATAATTGCTAACCTTAAAAATAATATAAAACGTTGCAAATTTTTTTCATGTGAAGAATATTTTCCGTTATCTGATGTAATAGAAAATAAAAATTATAATAAATCAATTCCTTTTCTATATATTATTGATGTTTCTATTTGTCAATTAAAATTGGTGAAATCATCAGATGAGAGATCGATGACATTTGAGCTGAATTTTTTTCTTAAAAAACTTAACGAAAGGCAAAAATTTTGATCAGAAATCTTTTGTTTTGCTTTACTGAGCGAATTTTATTCGGGTAAGTAGCGGGCCAACAGATCCCCACGTAGCGGTGTATGGGACCTCTAGGCACAGCAGCTGAACCACAAGACTCTCGATGTGGTCAATTTAATGATTCTGATAATTCATTTAATTTTCTTTTTATGTGGATTTCTTAATCAGATCACGCGAAGTCCAGTCGAATTAACAATTTACCAAACTTTAGCAAAAGAAATACGGGCGACAAAACAAGGAAGAAGTGATGAGAACAAAAAGAGGGGAACAAATATGTACAACACAAAAACGAACACATTTTTGTAAGCAAAATTGGGTCAAAGTATCGATTGGTGTTAAAACGACAGACGCTATGGTAGTCCTCCACAAATCGCGCACAATCGTGGGTTCCACCTAGAGTAGGTCAGGGGACTGAAGTCTCCAATTTTAGGACTGAATTTCCCTCTTATAAAATCCTGGTTTTTTCAAAATTGGCAACCCTTGTTTTTGCCCATTACTCCCGGTTATTTTGACCGGGATTTGATTAATTTTGGTGACACATCATTTCAGCTCCAGTCTTTTCGTCACCCTCAATTCGTCACCAGCATTTCGTCACCACAAAATTTAAATGTATGGCGTAAAGCTATTCTTTCTACACATGAATATCGATAAAATAAATATCCTTTTAAATATGTAATGCAAATAATAGGCTGGCACCATGCCTGGAACAGACTTCTCCAGAGGAAGCCGCGATGGAAAATATTTTTTTTCTGTATATTCACAATCGATCATCAATTTTGTTGTCAGGAATATTGATTAGGGGAGATAATTATTAAATAAATTGGATTTATATGAATGTACATAATTTGTGGTCTGTCATTTATTACTTTCAATCATTATTTATCAAAGATGCTAAATACAATTTATTAAATTGTAAAAATGGAATATTTTTGGATTTTATTTTTTGTTTTCTTTTTTGCAACAAATTCACTGGACAAAGCCGAATCCGTACAATTGGAGGAATTGGAGGATTTGCCACTCCAAACATTTGACGAATTATTCGTAGATGAATGGTGGGACAAAGATGAAGCCGAAGATTTAAAAACGCCGGCGCCAACAAACTTTGGACAAAATGTCCATCACCAAATCGACCGGCAGAACACCCAAATTGGACAAATTGAACCCAATTCAACTGATCAGCTTGGACAAATTGAACCCAATTCAACTGATCAGCTTGGACAAATTGAACCCAATTCAATTGATCAGCTTGAACAAATTGAACCCAATTCAACTGATCAGCTTGAACAAATTGAACCCAATTCAACTGATCAGAATCCTTCTCTCACAGAGTTTGATCACTCTGATAATGCCAAAAATGGTGAAGAACTGAACGAAATAATCAAAGAAATGTTTTCAAACGAAAAATGTAAAATTATCGTCAAATTCCATGGAATGAAAGACGAATTCAAGCAAAAAGGAAGATATTCTAAAAAAGAATGGAATCAAATTGAGGAGAAAATTGCAAAACATTTAAAAACCTGTCGCAAAAAAATATATAAATGGCAAAAAGAATTTGGCCTAAGTCGAAAAATGCATAACTTTGGGAAGAAAAAAAATAAGCAAAAACATTTTATTAAGAAATTTGATCAAATGAAAGCCAAGTTAAAGCGGGCCGGATTCAAAAACTCTTATCGTCACGAAATTGATGAAACTGTCGCAAAAAAGTTGGGCCTCGGTTTTACAACAATTTACAAATGGAAAAGTGAACTTGGCCAAACCAGTAAGTATTTCAAAACAAATTATTTGTTAATTTATTTATATTAATTAAAAATTCTTTTACAGAACCACAAAATAAATACCCCCACAGCAAACAAAAAGAATTGATGAAACGTTATTATGAAATTAAGGACAAAAATCCTAAAATTATTGACGAGGACATTGCTAAAATGTTGAAAATTGGCAAAACCACTTTGTTTAGATGGAAAAAGCAATTTAAACGACACGCGGCAAATGTACAGGAAATTGGGAACTCGAACTTGGGCAGTATTTGAATGAATGAATGATATGTCTGTACCTAAATAGTATAAATAATTATTTTTTTAAATCAAAAGTCTAAATTTGAGATAATAAAAACAAGAAAAGAAAAATTGGGTGCTTAAAGTCGGAAAATGCCATAAAAAAATTTGCATTTCTAAACATTTAAATAAAAATATATTTGTAAATCACTCCGGATCAACGCGGAGCTGCGGATCAGTCTTTGGATAGAACAACACTTTGCTAAAGGACAACCCACTTCGCTGAAGAGAGCCACCATTCGCTCGTTGTCCGATGACCTGCAGAACGCCTTGCATTTCAAGCACGAATTTGACAACCGCCACGTTCGGTTACGCGACAGCCAGGATCCTGGCCTCCAAAAAGGAAAAAGCCAAAAGGAAGAAAATGCCAAATGGGAAAATGCCAAGGGGAAGAAAATGGCAACAAGGAAAAAGCCAAAGGAAAATATGCCAAATAGGAAATGTCAATGCCAAAAAAGAAAAAACCAATGCCAAAAGGAAAAAGCCAATGGGTAGAAAATGCAAAGGAAAAAATGCCACATAGGAGAAAATGATAATGAAAAAGCCAAAGGGGAGAAAATGCCAAAAAGACAAATGATTTGATTTTTACGATTCCATTAAACAAAAAACTGAAAATAGATAGGTATATTTTCTGCCGTATTCATTCATTCTTAACACATATAAACAAAATTCCCGGGTCTAAGTTTACTTAACCAGAAAATTTGGAAAATGATCAATAATTGATTTTCTGAGAGTTGCATTTATTGGGATAAAAATTTACCATTTTAGTTATTTATTTCATTTAGAAAATATTCATATAAATTCCAACAATAAATATCCTAAGATGAATGAGTTTTGGATATTATTTGATCATTTTGTCTTTGCCATTTTTGGCATTATCAGAGTGATCAGACTCGGTGAGAGGAGGATTCTGATCAGTTGAATTGGGTTCAATTTGTCCAGAGTGATCAGACTCAGTAAGAGGAGTATTCTGATCATTTGAATTGGGTTCAATTTGTCCAGAGTGATCAGACCAAACAACTTCTCGGAGTATTTAATTATTGAGGAGGCAAACAATTTCGTCAATTGTTTTGATTTTGCTGGAAGAAATTACTTTTCCAAATATCTTTCCCTTCCATATTAGCTAAAGCGCTTTGCAATGGTTGAAGGTAGGGTTGAACGGGACCGGGACTTTTGGAAAAACCGGGACCGGAACTAAATTTGGTCCCGGTCAAAAAAAACCGGGACCGGAACTAAATTTGGTCCCGGTCAAAAAAAACCGGGACTACTGGACAAAAACAAGAAAAAAATGCTTGGTTAAAAACCGGGACTAAAATTTCAGTACAAAATGGAAAAAATGGTCTCGGTCCCGTCCAACCCTAGTTGAAGGTTCAACGCCGTTAATAATTTATTTTTAATTCAATATAAACTACAAAATAAAGTAGCACCAAAAATCTATTGAATTAACAATCAAGCTGCACCACAAAATTTTAACCAATCCATCAATGTTTTGTCGGCAAAATGGGCACTCCCCGTTGATCGCAACTTGCTCTGCAGAAGTTTTGCAAACTGCATAAAAGAGCGAGGAAACTTTCTCCCCGAAAATTCCCCGGGAACGTTCCCAGGGAATTTTCCCCCAATTCCAAGGGANGGCGCCGTCGGGGAATTTTTTTAAATTTTAACAATATTTGTTAAGAAAATTGGATCAAAATTTCATTGACCACTTTCCAATTAAAAAAAAAAGTCTGAATTATTCAAAAATCGAAAATTGCTTCTAAAATTTTTTTTTGTCATAGGCAAAAATGCCGCGCTTGCCGCGCTTGGATTGAAAATGTCATAATGTTTTGCCAAATTTGAATATTTCAAATGTATAAATTTTTGATCTTTCCAATGCTGGTGCCTAAAACGACCAGAAAATTTGATATCAGAACAGAACAGAGCACATCCCCGATTCGGACCTCCAACTTATTTCTGGTGTCGGGAACATGGACCAATTAGCCAACAACAACAAGTATCTCACACACGAATGAGACAATTTCTCATTCGACAAAGTTTTTAGAAAGGAAAGAAAAACCTCGAAATTCTGACCGTACGATTGAGTCTGGCCGTTTGAGTCTAGCAGTTGAGTCTGGTTGGCACTTTTGAGCGAATCAGGATTTAAAAAAGTGTAATGAATGTAAAAAGTTATTTTAAATGAATTTTAAACAAAGAAGGATTTAAATGTTATTTTTGAACGTTGGCAATTTTTTTAAAACAGTGTAGATCTTCTTGATTTTTTGCAAAAGTTTTGCAACTAAATTGTCTATAATACTGAGCGAAAGAATTCTGGTCTGAGCGAAATTCTTCAAGTTTGACGGAGAAGAAGTCAAAAATTTAAATTTTAGCTTAAAATGAACGAAAATCACAAAATTTGGGCGCAGGAAAGTGAAGCAAAACGAAGTACCTAAACGTGCTTTATATATTTTTTAGAATTTTTAAAACATCTTTTGCCTAAATCGCTTTTCAAAATTATTGACCATTCATTCAAAAGCTCCCTAAATTTGAGTTCCCAATTTCCTGAACATTTGCCGCGGCATTCTCTTCCACAGAATGTCCATCGACAGAATTTTGATGCAATTGCTGTCGTTTAAATTCCCTTTTCCATCTAATCAAAGTGTTTGTTCCAATTTTCAACATTTTGGCAATGTTTTCATTACTAATTTTAGGATTTGTGTCTTTAATTTCATAATAATGTTTCATCAATTCCTTTTGCTTGCTGTGGGAGTTTTTATGTTTTGCTGTAAAAGAATTTTTAATTATTAAAAATAAATAATAAGTTGAGCTCGAAATACTCACTGGTTTGGCCAAGTTCACTTTTCCAAGCGTAAATTGTTGTAAAACTGAGGCCCAATTCTTTTGCGACAGTTTCATTTATTTCATTTTTACAATATTACTAAATAGATATGATAAAATAAAAAATAGAAAATAATAAATGACAGCCCACATATAAATGTGCATTTACGTAAATCATATTCTTTAATAATTCTCTCACTTGAATCAATATTTTTTTCCCTATAATCGATTATGAATAGCTAAGAAATATTTAAAATAATTTAAAATTGCCTTGTAGGAAAAAAGACATTTTCGCATTTTGCTTTTGGGGGGATGACGATTGGACAGTGAGTTGGGGCGATTTCAGCCCCGCGCCGTTTTGGCCCCAGGGACATTTTTGCCCCTGCCGTTTG
>MEIZ01000056.1:204028-222498 GCA_001723225.1 Globodera ellingtonae
TTTATGAACAGGCGGCTAAGTTGAAAGAGCGCCTGTTCCAACTTGACAAGTTTATGAACAGGCGGCTAAGTTGAAAGAGCGCCTGTTCCAACTTGACAAGTTTATGAACAGGCGGCTAAGTTGAAAGAGCGCCTGTTCCAACTTGACAGGTTTATAAACAGGCGGCTAAGTTAAAAGAGCGCCTGTTCCAACTCGACAAGTTTATGAACAGGCGGCTGAGTTGAAAGAGCGCCTGTTCCAACTTGACAAGTTTATGAACAGACGGCTAAGTTGAAAGAGCGCCTGTTCCAACTTGACAAGCATAAACAGGCGGCTAGTTGAAAAAGCGCCTGTTCCAACTTGACAAGCATAAACAGGCCGCTAGTTGAAAAAGCGCCTGTTCTAACTTGACAGGTTTATGAACAGGCGGTACGCTGTTAGCCAAATATTCAACTTTAGCTTAATTTCAAATTTATCATACATTTAAAATAATTTACAAGCTTTTATTAAATGTGGGCAATGGGCGAAACGTCTTTTTTACCCTGAATGGGCAAAACGTCCGTTTTTTCACTACTGGGCGAAATGTCCAATGTGCGAAATGTCTATGGGCAAAACGTCCGTTTTTTCTCTACTGGGCGATCCGTTTTTTCGTTACTGGGCGAAATGTCCGGACACCTACCGGACTCACCTATCAGCACCGCCGACCCCTCTCCCAATCTGGCATGCCGGAACCAAAAATGTCCGGAAAGCGGCACCCAGAAATGGCTTTTTGTTTATTTTTCGTACATTTTTAGCCCTCCTAAAGACCGACGAATTTTGATCTGATTCCCTAACGAAATATTGGGCAATCTGCGGTTTTTGGATCAATTCTTTAAAAATTTAGTCAAAAATTCAAAATTTTTCTCGGCGGCGCCTGTCGGCACTGCCTGACCCCCATTGTACTCCTAAAAAAGGGTCTCGCGCAAATTGGTGAAAGTTTTTGCGCGGAAACCACACCAAAGCAAGAGTTATGAGCTCTGGGCTGAAGTGTCCCACTTTTGGTGTGGACTCAGTACCCCATTTGCCTAACACTAGTCTCAATCACTTTTTAATCAGCAGAAAAGGGGTAAAAATGTTGAAAATTCGCGTTTATAGTCCATAAGGGAATATTTCTTAAACATAAATCAAAAGTAGGGTTGGACAAAACCGGATATTATCCGGGTCCCCCGGGTAGCGGTTCCACCGGTTCCTCGACACCCGGATACCGGCACCGGATAGTAATTTCTAGCCGGATATCCGTCCGGATACCGGTTCACGCGCCAAAAAGTAAACAAACGCATAAAATAAAATAAATAAAATCAAATTCAATCAAGTTGGATAGTAATTCATTTGTCACTTATTCATCTGAAAGAGGCAACGGTCAAAGCGTACGATTTTTAGGGGTGTATTTTTTTTTTTGAAAATTCCTTAAGAAAATTTTTTTGACCCGATGAGATATTTTCTCCAATGTAAGTTGGCGGCACCTCTGTGGATACGGCGGGAGTCGGCGGTGCCGAGAAATTTTTGGAATTTTTGATCAGTTTTTGTTATGAAAATTGATCCAAAAATTCTAATTTTTCTTTGGTTTTGAATGAAAATTAAGAAAAAAGCATACTACGTTATAATAAAGAAAGTTCGAAATTAGATTTTTGGTAAACTTTTTAGAATTTTTACATTTTGTTATAAAAAGCGAATAAAAAGTCGATATTTGCCGAGAGTTTTTTTGAGAATTCTTTTTTTTTGGTAGGAAGGGTCGGCTGTGCCGATAGGCGCCGCCGAGAAAATTTTGAATTTTTGACTTAATTTGTTAAAAGAATTGCAACCAACATTTTAAAAATATGTTTTTCAAAACTTTTTAAGAATGGGAGGGGTCGGCGGTTTCAATTTAGACAAACTCAAAATAGCGCAATGTATAATTTTTAAAGAAAATTTGAGCAATTTTTGTTAGGCCAATTGTTTTGTCAAATTGGTAACTAATTATAAAAAACAAATTACAGAAGCACGTATCTCTATTTAATTTTAATAGGAAATGGCAAAATGTCACACAAAAGTAAAAATTTTACTAGCGCTAACACCATCAAAAAAAAAAATCTCTCCGAAAAAATACCACCATTAGGGGTGCTTAACCCGCCCGGATCCAACCCCCGGATACCGGGTATCCCGGATCCTGTACACCCGGATACCGGTCCCGGATAATTTGCCCAAAACACCCGGATACCGGTCCCGGTTCCGGATACCCGTTCTTGTCCAACCCTAATCAAAAGCATTAATGTGAGCCATGTGCGGCACCAGCTCAACCAGGACATGGTGTTGTGCCAGGTCCGTGAAATTTTCAAGATTTTTGGGGCCGCTTGGACAGCTGGGCGGCTTTGGCTTCAAGGGAATTTGCCCCAAATACTGTGCCGTCGACGGCGGCGTGTTCTTCGAGGACGGCACGCGCCGCTGAATCCGATTACAGAATTATATGGTCAGAGTGACCAAAATAGGGGATCCGAATATCGTTTATTCAAAGTGTTTAAATTTGGTGGATTTTATGTGCCAAGTCTTGGCTTATCCAAAATACACGGAATACAATTGAGTAATGTCCGAGACGCAAAAGACAGAAATTTTTGGCGGGAAATACAGCAAAGTACAAATAAGTTCGCCAAATTTATTCACAAATCAACCGATCAAAAACTAACGCTGACAAAATATGAATAAAAATCAATGTCCAAAAGGGAATTTTGCAAAGGGGGAAATGCCAAAAAGGGACACATGCCAAAAAAATAAAATTCCAACGAAAAAAGCTTAGAAGAGTATTTTAGTCTAATCGATTTCTTAGCGGTTAGTGCCCCGTAGGTTGGGTTGCATAAGAACGGGTACCCGGGACCGGTACAGGGTGTTTTGGGCAATTTTCCGGTACCGGTATCCGGGGGTCTAGGATCCGGGATAACCGGTTCCGGGGGTTGGATCCGGGGGGTTAAGCACCCCTAATCCGGTATCCGCAACACAAGGTTTAAATTATTTTAAAAAAATATTTATTTTTGGCTATTCACAATCGAACGCCATTTTCATAAAATCATGATTATTATGGGAAAAATATTTATGAGATGTCAGGAATATTGATTTGGGTGAGATTATTAATAAAGAAATATGATTATATGAATTTTTATTTCAATTGTAGGCAGTCATTATTACTTCAAATCACTTCAAAACTAAATAATATTATATGTAGATTTTGTAAATTTATTGTTAAATCTTAAAAATTTTTTGATAGAAATTATAACACAAATATGATTGACAAATTTCCCCATATCAATTTGATGTCTGAATTAATTTCATATAAATTCCCATCTGAGGTTACTTTCTTAGTGACTACAACAAATTTTTTATTATTGCATTTATTTGTGGTAAAAATTTCAGCTTTTATTTTATTTCATTACAAAATATTCTCATATAAATCGCAACAATTATCCTAAGATGAATGAATTTTGGATTTTAATTTTGTTATTCTTTGCAACAAATTCACTCGAAAAAGCTGAATCCGTAAAAGTAAAATTGGAGGAAACGCCACTCAAAACATTTGATGAAATATTCGGAGAAGGCTGGTGGGACAAAGGTGAAGCCGAAGATTTGAAAACGCCGCCGTCAACAAACTTTGGACAAAATGTCCATCACCAAATCGACCGGCAGAACACCCAACTTGGACAAATTAAACCCAATTCGAATGATCAGAATCCTACTCTCACAGCGTCTGATCACTCTGATAATGCCAAAAATGGCAAAGAACAGAACGAAACAAACAAAAAGCGTAACATTATCGATAAATTCCACGCAATAAAAGAGGAATGTAAGAAAAAAGGAAAATTTCCATGGAAAGAAAGAACTCAAATTGAGGATAAAATTGCTAAACATTTAAAAGTCTATCGCAAAAAAATATGAATGGAAAAAAGAATTTGGCCTAAGTCAAAAAAAGACAAAAAATGAGCAAAAAAATTTAGTAGAGAAATTTGATCAAATGAAAGCCGAGTTAACGCGGGACGGATTCAAAAATTCATATAAAAATGAATTAGATAAAACTGTCGCAAAAGGGTTGGGGCTAAGTGATAGAACAATTTACAAATGGAAACTAAAACTTGGCCAAACCAGTGAGTTTTTTGATTTTATTAATTTATTTAAATTAATTAAAAATTCTTTTACAGAACCAAAACATAAATACACCCAAAGCGAACAAAAGAAATTTATGAAACTTTATTATGCAATTAAAGACAAAAATCCCAAAATTAGTGACGAGGAAATTGCCAAAATGTTGAAAATTGGAAGAGCCACTTTGTTTAGATGGAAAAAGCAATTTAAACGCCAGCAATTGCATGCAAATTCCGATGGACATTCTGTGGAAGTGAATGCCGCGGAAAATGTTCAGGAGATTGGGCGATCAAATTCGGGAAATATTTGAATGAATGGTCAATGATTTTTAAAAATGTTTTGGCATTTAATGATTTTAAATATTTTTTGACATATAAATTTACTTTCTTTGTTTAAAATTCTAATGAAAATTATGCCTTCACTATCAGTGCGGATGGCATAGTGACGTTGCGGTTCCGCATAACCGGGTATTTTTAAGTGTATCATGCAAAGATTTTATTTTACTAAAACATATCACACTTATCACATGGAACAAATTATTTATATTTTAAATATTTTGTTTGCTCATATGCTTTAAAGAATACGACTCGAAAATAGCCTTTTCGCGTTGGTTCATCTTTTTCGGACATTTGGAATTAGAAATTTTTGCATATTTTGGTGCATGTCGGCATTTTGGCATATAAATTTTGGTGCATATTTCGACATTTTTGGCATATACATTTAGGTGCATATTTCGGCATTTTTGGCATCTTTTGGTGCAAAACCCAGACTCAAAGGTTTTTACCGTAATCAATTAAATAAAACTGTAGCAAAAGAGTTGGGCGCTCAGTTTTAAAACAATTAGGATTCTGTGATTGAAGGTCGAATTAAAGTCCTATGGTAAAAGAGAGTCCTCTTTTAATGAGTTGAAACCCGATAAGCTTTTATCAGTAAATGATTTGTCTAGACACTATAACTTACGCCCCTAATAGATTTGGAAATAGCAAAATTGCACGCGTGGTGAAGTGGAATTCAAAAATGTTAGCATACTGTATTTATACCACACAAACAGTGCATTTTTGCTCTGAGTCAGGGGTTCGAGCCCGGTAGACTGCAAGGATGAATTTCACCGATTTTCGATAAAACAGTTATGGATGATTAAAAAAGATAGTTTTCCTTTACTTCGTTTTGCCTCCCTTTTCAATACCCCAGAGCTACTTTTTTCAGCTTGTTTACTGAAACGTGTTCAGAAAAAAGTTGCTTTAGGGTTAAAACAAGTTGCTGTTAGGTAGACAATTTAGTTCGATTTCTGCTGTAATTTCCTCTTTTCTTTGAATGACACAACGCCCAATGCCAATTTAGGTTGGATCCGGGGGGTTGAACACCCCTAATCCGGTATCCGGACGGATATCCGGGTATAAAGTACTAGCCGGTACGGTACCGGTATCCGGGTGTCAAGGAACCGGTCGAACCGGTATTCGGTAGACCCGGATAATATACGGTTTTTCCAACCCTACCCGTAGGCATACATAGTAAACGCTAGTAAGGTTTAAATTATTTAAAAAAATGTATTTTTTTGGCTATTCACAATCGATCGCCATTTTCATAAAATCATGATTATTATTGAAAAAAATATTTATGAGATGTCAGGAATATTGATTTGGGTGAGATTATTATTAAAGAAATATGATTATGAATTCCCATTTCAATTGTAGGTAGTCATTATTACTTCCAATCACTTCAAAACTAAATAATATTTTATGTAGATTTTGTAAATTTATTATTCTTTAAATTTAAAAATGAATTACTTTCATATAAATGCCCCTAAATTCAGAGGTTACTTTGTGAATTTGAATTTATTTGGGTTAAAAATTTTTAATATTTTAGCTATTTTATTTCATCCACAAAATATTCTCATAAATCGCAACAATTATCCTAAGATGAATGAATTTTGGATTTTAGTTTTACTGGCATTTTTGGCAGCAAATTTACTGCACAAAGCCGAATCCGTAAAAGTAAAATTGGAGCTCAAAACATTTGATGAAATATTCGGAGAAGACTGGTGGGACAAAGAAGCCGAAGATTTGAAAACGCCGCCGCCAACAAACTTTGGACAAAATGTCCATCACCAAATCGACCGGCAGATCACCCAACTTGGACAAATTGAACCCGATTCAATTGATCAGCTTAGACAAATTGAACCCGATTTTCCTTCTCTCACAGAGATTGATCACTCTGATAATGCCAAAAATGGTGAAGAACAGAACGAAATTTCTTCAAACAAAAAACGTAAAATAATAGACGAATTCCTCGCAATTAAAGACGAATTTAAGCAAAAAGGAAAATATTCAAAAAAAAAAATGGAATCAAATTGAGCAGAAAATTGCTAAACATTTAAAAGTCAGTCGCGCAAAAATATTGATTGGAAAAAAGAATTTGGCATAAGTCGAAAAGTATTATATGGAAAAGAAGAACGTAAACATTTGGTAAAGAAATTTGATCAGATGAAAGCCGAATTAATGCGGGATGGATTCAAAAATTCATATAAAAATGAATTAGATAAATCTGTCGCAAAAGGGTTGGGGCTAAGTGATAGAACAATTTACAAATCGAAACGAAAACTTGGCAAACCCAGTGAATTTTTTGAATTTTTTGAATTTATTTATATTAATTAAAAATTCTTTTACAGCACCGAAATACCCACACAGCGAACAAAAGGAATTGATAAAACGTTATTATGAAATTAAAGAACAAAATCCCAAATTAGTGACGAGGACATTGCCAAAATGTTGAAAATTGTAAGAAGCACTTTGTTTAGATGGAAAAAGCAATTTAAACAACAGCAATTTCATCCAAATTCTGCCGACGGACATTCTGTCGAAAAGAATGCCGCGGAAAATGTTCAGGGAATTGATAACCCGAATTCGGGAAGTATTTAAACGAGCAATGATTTGTAAATTTGGCATTTAATGATAAATTTTTTTTTGACATTTAAATTTTAAAATCTTTATTTGTTTTAAAATTCTAATGAAAATGTCGGCATTTTCACATATATTAGGCATATCTCGGCGGCATATATGTGGAATATTTTAATGCATAAGTCGGTATTTTTGGCATTTATTGGTGCATAGTCGTCATTTTTGGCAAAATTGTGCGTATTTAGGCATTTTTGGCTAATATTAGTGCGTATGACGGCTTTTTTGGCATCTCTGGTCAAATTGAACCCATTTCAACTGATCAGAATCCGCCTCCTCTCACAGAGTCTGATCACTCTGACCCCAAATAGCGAAGAACAGAACGAATTAATCAAAGAAATGTCATAAGAGCCTTGCTTTCCGTCGTTGTCCTCCCGAAAGAAGACGGGATACGTGTCCCGACATTGTTTTGCCAAGATTAACGTCGCAATGAACCGAAAGGCTTACACCGTGGCGGCTTTGAGTCGGTTCCAGTTCGAAAATCGGTGAACTTGTAGCATTGATTGGTAGGTCGGCGGTTGCGGTGTGCCAACCGTCATGCACATTTCCACGACGGGAAGTTCCTTCGTTCTCTTGATTTCTTCGCCGGGTGTCGATGACATTGGCTGTCGGCGACCTGTCGTTCTTGGACAACCAAGCCGGTCCGATGCGCCAAGCAGTGAGGTGCAAGTGACTGCGGATCACCGTCCTGGACGCCAGGTCGGCCGGATTGTCATCCGTTTTGACGTGCCGCACTACGAAGTTTACGGCTCTGATTTGGTCAGGCGGTTGGTGACAAAGCGGTCCTGCTTTTTGTCTTCTTTGAGTCGTTCGATGGAACTCGTCTTTTGTCCGCTGTTTGGATGTGCCATGGAAACACGATTTCCACCGGCTCCCCGTCGCACTGCCAACTCTCCATCAGGCTGATCCAGCGTTGTTCAAATTCTGCTGGCAGAGGCGCGTCCCATTTCGGGTGCAAGTTCTGCACCGTTTGCAGGAAAATTTTTGCTGGTAACAGTGTCGGGGACATAAGTCCAAGCGGGTCGTACACTTTTTGCTGGCTGCCTCTAAGATGGCCTTTGCTTTTAGGACGATGTCGGCGATGTTCTCCGCCGGCTTCACTTCGATGAGGATTTGTCGACGTACAAGTATGCGTCGATTCTTCGTGCCAGATCGCAGTCAAATAGGCTTAAGTGCTCCCTTAGCGTGGCGTTGAGAAAAAAACCCTCTTTATCCTCTTTGCGCACCCCTCCCTTGGACGCAGTCCGGGCCTCAAAGGACCTCGACTGCTCCGATTCCTACGGATGATAATTCTTGCCTCAAAGGACAAGAACTATATTCCGTGATCCCATCTTTTTAACCGGTCTACCAGTTTGTGCTGAGTCCGCTGGTTCTGGCCACTGTGGCAAAGTTGCCAAAGCAGTAAGACACAATGTTTTTATTTCAAACAATGGGCAAATGTGAGTTGGGGAAGGGGTTGCCCAACGGAAGAAAATTGGAAGGGGACCGGGCCCGAGCAGTAGTTGGTACACAACGGATGCGAGGCCTAAAATTGGTGAGTGGGGACGGCCAGTTGAACTGCTCGCCAAGCAGTTTGAGCGAATGCTCTTTAAATTTTTTAAATTTATTTTTGAAATGTGGTCTGTGCATTTTATTCTTTAATTTCAAAAATTAATTGTTTCAAAAACGGTTAAATTTCCTGATTTTTGCGGCAAAATTTATTGTTCTTTTGTTTTGAGCATTGAAATTTTTTCGGCTTTTTTTTAACCACCACTTTTGTTTTTCTTTCGCCGCTTTTTCTTTCCTGGCGGCTCGCCGGCGGCGGCTGTTCGTTTGGCACGTCATCTTTCTTCTTTTTGTAGTTGATTTTCCTGAACACAATAAAAAATTAATACTACAGATCGATCAGGAAAAAAAATATCATTGAGTATTATTAATTAAAAAATTTTAATTGTGAAATATAGGCGTTTAATCTATAATTTGCTTAGAAGGTTACCCTTTCCCATTGTCGCTGTTCATCCGTCCAATTCGGCTTCAGTTTTTTCGTAGGTTTTTTGAACACGTTTTTCGTCCTCGCCCGCTGCTTGTTGCTGTTGGCTTTGTCGTTGTCTCTGCGTCTAACTTGAAGGAACCAGAGGCCCCGACTCCTTTGACCTTAAGTTAGGAAAAAATCAGCAAACTCCGATCCCTTTGCAACACACCTGCTTCAGATCTCCAGCGGCAACCGCTTGCGTGAGCGCCTTCTTCAGATATCCATTTGCCCTAAACGATTGAATAAGCAAAAATAAAAAACAATTAAAAATTAAAAAAATGATCAAAAACAAATAAAAAAATTTTAAAACGCGTACCCGCGCTTGGCTGTTGCCCACATCATTATGGTCCACAATAAATTTAAAAATGCTTCCCGACTGGCCCCATTCTTCGGCGAAAGAGCCTTCTTTATCATCTGAAAAAATAAATAAAAAAATTTTCTGTTGGTAGTTTAAGTTTATTATTAAACTAGACCTGAATGTATGGAGGGTGGGTTGGTCGTGCACGCATTTTTAAAAGAAAAAAATGTAAGTACAGCGGAACGTTGTGTGCAAATTAAATCAACCTGAATTTGTGAACAAAAATTTAAGCTTAATTATTATAGAGAAGATAATTTATGTTAATGTGATTTGTGCCAAACATTTATTATTATTAAAAAAAACTTTAAGTTAAAAGATATGCAACCAAAGTCTAAAAAATATATACGGTCACGGTACTATTTATATGAGAAACAGAACAATCGGATAGAAGATGAATTTTTACTGAAATTTGTGAAAAGGAATAAAAAAAGTTTAACCATGAAAAATTTTGGTTAAAAACGGCTTATACGCCTACAACGAATGAAAGAATAAGATGAACATTTGGGTTCTTTCATGCATTTCCTTTTTAAATAATCCGTATGGGTATGGGGAAGGCGTGAGAACGCAAATCAATGTTTTTGCTGATCAGTGATTATTGAATGTCATGCAAAACATGTTTCTGGAGGTTTTTGGGGTCGAAGAATCCGATTCTGATCTCTGTTACAACCAATTTCGAACCCCGGACCAGAATTCGAACATTTGGTCGAAATTCAAATTTTTCCAAAAATCAAGTTGGGCGGCTAACCCGTCCGAAGTCAACCACGATTGCCGATTCTGTCCAGTACTGAAGCTAAGCCTAACTTAGGCTTAAGCCACCCTGGCTTGGTGGTTTGTTAGGCTTAGGCCTAAGCATAGCTTAATCCTAGTTTAGGCTTAGCCTAAGACGTCTGAGATTCGGGAAGTTTTGGCTTAGATGGGACTCGAGACACTTTACAAAGAAAGTAATAAGAATTCATACTTTTGAATGATTTAGAGACCAAAATGGATTTTTTTTCTTGCCTTTTTTACGAAACGTCCATTCTTGCCTTTTTTTACGAAACGTCCATTCTTCCCTTTTTTACGAAACGCCCATTTTTTACGAAACGCTCGAAGCCGAAATCACACTTGTTCTCCATGGCGAAAATTTAAAGTATTTTAAAAGCTTTTAATTTAGCTATTAAAAATCGATCGTCATTTTATAAAATGATAAATTTGCAGGAAAATATTTATGAGATGTCAGGAATATTATTGATTCGGGTTGGATATTATTAAAGAAATATGATTTATATGAATGCCCATTCATTTGTGGGCTGGCATTAAGCTAATAATATTTATTAATATTTGTAATTGAATATTTATTATTCTTTAAAATTCAAGTTTTTGAGAGAATATGTCTCAAAATAAAATGGAATTTTGGAATTTAATTTGGGTTTTACTCTTTGCAATAAATTCACTGGACAAATCCGAATCCGTACAATTGGAGGAATTGGAGGAATTGCCACTCCAAACATTTGACGAATTATTCGTAGATGAATGGTGGGACAAAGTTGAAGCCGAAGATTTGAAAACGCCGGCGCCAACAAACTTTGGACAAAATGTCCATCACTAAATCGACCGGCAGAACACCCAAATTGGAACAACTGAACAGAATCCTCTTCTCACAGAGTCTGATCACCTTAGACAATTGAACCCAGTAACTGATCAAAATCCTTCTCTTACAGAGTTTGATCACTCTGATAATGCTAATTCAAGCGAAAATATTGTTGAAGATGAGCAAAAACGTAAAATTGTTGCCAAATTCCATGAAATGAAAGACGAAATTACTCAAAAAGGAAAATATTCGAATAAAGAATGGGTTCAAATTGACAATAAAATTGCTAAACATTTAAAAGTCAATCGCACAAAAATATATAAATGGAAAAAAGAAATTGGCTTAAATCGAAGAAACCCAAAAAATAAGCGACAAAATTTGGTTGAAAAATTTGATCAGAGAAAAGCCGAGTTAAAGCGGGCCGGATTCAAAAACTCTCATCGTAATCAAATAAATGAAAATGTCGCAAAAGAGTTGGACCTCAGTTTTGCAACAATTCAAAATTGGAAACGAAAACTTGGCCAAATCAGTGAGTATTTTGAGTCCAATTCTATTATATTTATTTTAATTGAAATTCTTTTACAGAACCAAATAAATACTCCCACAGCGAACAAAAGGAATTGTTGAAACGTTATTATGAAATTAAGGACAAAACCCCTAAAATTAGTGACGCGGACATTGTCAAAATGTTGAAAATTGGAAGACGCACTTTGTGTAGCTGGAAAACACAATTTAAACGACCGCAATTTCAACCAAATTCTGTCGATGGACATTCTGTTGAAGAGAATGCCGCGGCAAACCCCTAAGGATCGACGTAAAAACTCTGCCACCAAAAAATGAAAAATTCTTCTTATTTTCAAAAAATTTTCTGAATGCCCCAAAGAATGGCCCAAAAACAACTTTTTTTAATCGAATTTGTGTATTTTTTAAATAATCTTTTCTTCTCACCAAAAAGCTTTCCGTTCTTCGTGTAAAAGATTTGGCAATTTTCAAATTGACGCCGCATCCGACGATGTCGTTAGCATCAAACGGTTTATGTAAACGAAGTCCACCCGTTACGCTGCCCGTGTCTCGGTATCCGTAAGTGCCTTCGTACAATCCAACCGATTCCTTCAATGGCATTTCTTTTGTGGTGAATCCAATGGAAAAACATAACTAAAAATAATAATATTTCAGAGCACAGCAATTGTTTTATAATATATAGGTTTATTTACCCTGATGCTAAAGGTTGTACTATTTCTCCATTTTCATCAGTTTTTGGTGACATTTTCGCTTCAAAGTAGAAAATTCCGGACTTCTGATTTGGATAATGGGAATCCTGGAGAGTGGCGAACCCGATTTTTTTTTCAAAAAATAAAAAACATTTTATAAGGTCGTTAGAAAATAGTAAGGCTAAGGCAGAAAAATTTTCTTTTGAAAAAGAACAGGAACCTACTTCTGGGAAGTAGAATCCGAATCTGACCGCCATCTGCTGATGTCATCTTCGTGATTAGCCCACCCGAAAATCCCCAATGCTTTTTGGATGATTTTTAGGCTATCATTGATTTTTGAAATTTTTGAATTTCCAAAAAATGTTCCGATTCGGGTCCGGGGTTCGAAAATCGTCGGAATAGATGTCAGATTCGGATCTACACCCTCGAATACACTTAAAAAAATCTTTATGGACTTTGAGAACTGCTTTTATTTTTTTAAATGGGGGCACCAGCTCTACTATTACCATTAACTTTTTAATCAAATCACTCTAACAGAATTATGTTTACCCTCATTGTTTCCAGTGTGGTTGCAGAGTTTTTAATTCACTTTTTTAAATGATTTGCAACAAATATATTTGTTTTTCTTTCTTTTTTTCATTTTTTTAAAATATTTGTTTAGAGCCGTCATTTTGAAAAAAAACTTTTAGCATCAGGAGTTTAAAAGAATAAAGCAATATTTCAGACTTTTTTGATGGAATTTGTTAAGAAAATTGGCCCACAAATTACGAATTTTACATAACAAAAGTGAGCTCCTCTATGGTGCTTTTAAAACCGGACGACAGCCAAAATTTTGTACAAAAACGGGATTGGACCCAAAATCGCAACAAAAAAATTGTTTAGAATTTTTTGGGTTTCGGGTATTCTTTTCAACATTTTTGATCAAAAATGCTAATTAAACATTTCAATTCGTGAACTTGAGGAAAAAATTACAAAAAAATTGGGCGTTTCTAAAACTACAATTAGTCGATGGAAGCGCAAATTTGGCCTTTCTGTCAGCAACAAAATTTCTGACGCAACAAAAATTGGAATTTTGAAGAAATATGCCAAAATAAAAGGGAAAAATCCGGAAATGAGAAATGCCGTTATTGCTGACATGTTAAAGATTTCAACAAAAAGCCTACGTCGTTGGAAAAAACAATTTCAAGATAAATTTAAGAACCTTTGAAAATTGACGGGCTTTATAGCTTCAACGTTGGAATGTCATTATTGCTTTAGATCGAATTATTTGTTGTTATTTAAAGATAAAATAAAGTATTGAATATATAATGAGTATCATTTGTAGTGATTGGACATAATAGGGACTAAAAACCCCCAAAAATAGAGCGAAAGATTTTATTCATGCCTTTCCAAACATCATTATTGCAAAAATTGTCTCACCCATTTAGCCTCATTTTTGTTTCTTATTACCCCCCCCCCCCACTTTCAATTCGCCTAACAAAACATAATATTTAACTCAAAATGGTTCAAAAAGCACAAATTACTACAACAAAAAAGCAAATAATGATCGAATCCTGCTTATTGAACGATTTTTGGTACAAATATTCATTTTCAATTAAAATCATTGCCCAATCGTTTTTTTCCCAAATCATTGAAATATTCATTCAACTCCGAATTCCCAATTTCCTCAACATTTGCCGCGGCATTCTCTTCAACAGAATGTCCATCGACAGAATTTGGATGAAATTGCGGTCGTTTAAATTGCTTTTTCCAGCTACACAAAGTGCGTGATCCAATATTCAACATTTTGGCAATGTCCTCGTCACTAATTTTAGGGGTTTTGTCTTTAATTTCATAATAACGTTTCATCAATTTCATTTGTTCGCTGTGGGCGTATTTATGGTTTGGTTCTGTAAAAGAATTTAATTAATATAAATAAATAATAAATTTGGGCTTAAAATACTCACTAGTTTGGCCAAATTCACTTTTCCAAGCGTAAATTGTTACAAAACTCAGGCCCAACTCTTTTGCGACAGTTTCATTTATTTGATTGGGATAAGAGTTTTTGAATCCGTCCCGCTTTAACTCGGCTTTTCTCTGATCAAATTTCTCTATCAAATTTTGTCGCTTATTTTTTGGGTTCCTTCGATTTAAGCCAATTTCTTTTTTCCATTTATATATTTTTGTGCGATTGACTTTTAAATGTTTAGCAATTTTATTGTCAATTTGAACCCTTTCTTTATCCGAATATTTTCCTTTTTGCTCAAATTCGTCGTTCATTTCATGAAATTTGGCAACATTTTTACGTTTTTGCTTATCTTCAACAATATTTTCGCTTGAATTGGCATTATCAGAGTGATCAAACTCTGTAAGAGAAGGATTTTGATCAGTTGAATTGGGTTCAATTTGTCCAGAGTGAACAAACTCTGTAAGAGAAGGATTCTGATCAATTGAATTGGGTTCAATTTGTCCAAGCTGATCCGTTGAATTGGGTTCAATTTGTCCAATTTGGGTGTTCTGCCGGTCGTTTTGGTGAAAGACATTTTTTTCAAGCGTTAATTTATGCCATTCTTCTACTTTATCATTGTCCCACCATCCTTCACCGAATATTTCATCAATTATTTTAAGTGGCGTTTCCTCCAATTGTACAGATTCGGCTTTGTCCAGTGAATTTGTTACGAAGAATGCCGCCAAAATTAAATTCCAAAATTCCATTATTTTGACAAAATAACCTCTAAATTTAGGGGCATTTATATGAAATTCGAATTAATTTAATATTTAATGGGCATAAATATAAAACATATTTCTTTAATAATTATCCAACCCGAATCAATAATATTCCTGACATCTCATAAATATTTTCCTGCAAATTTATCATTTTATAAAATGACGATCGATTTTTAATAGCTAAATTAAAAGCTTTTATAATACTTTAGTAGTTACATCCTGTAAAAGCGCCGGATTTCGGTGGCAGCCCATACCTATTGAGGGGTGTCTGCCAAGTGAGGCCCAGAGAAGTGAGGCCTGGCCACAGTCCTATATCTTAAACCTATTGGCAGGGTCCCTGCACAACATTTTTCGAAATTTTTCCTGCGAACCCTTATTTAATTTTTTTTTATTTTTTTTTTCACTGCGCGAGATTTTATTTATTTTAATCAACTAAAATCATTTGCATGCAGAGGGATCCGAACCCTCGCTGCCACTGCGAGGGAGCATAGAATCAAGTTTAAAAAATTCTTTTCTTAACAAGCTGTTAAAATCTTTTTAAAAAATTTTGGGTCACTCCTATTTCTGGAAAGTTTTTAAAACTAGTCCATTTCAAGGAATAGAGAGAATAAACCATCTCTAGTGAGGAGAGCTATATCATCTCCGAGGGATTGGATAGAAAATTTTAAATAATTACTCAATAAAGTTCAATTCTGCAATTTTAACCCTGTTCTAGCTTGGCCAGTTCTGGTCCTGTTCCAAGGATTTTGAATCTGTTCCTGTGCTGTTCTAAATTCTAGAATAGAACAGGAACAGGAACAGGAACAGGAACAGGAACAGGAACAGGAACAGGAACAAGAACAGGGACAGGAACAGTAACAAGAACAGGAACAAGCCACTTTTATATTGCCCAACTTTCGTTGTTTGCCGGTGGAATTGACGTGGAATTGGTCCAATTATGCCAGTGCCAATGCTTTCTATTGATTCATTTGTATCCGGGATGTAACCGGAAACCAAAAAAAGGCCGGAATTCCAGCTCCCAACCGGAAATATGGAGAATCAAAATTCCAACAAATTGACTTTTTGTACTTCTGATCTTGGTTTTCAAAACATTTTTTAAAATAAATTTTATACAAAATTGGAAAAAAACTAAAAATCAAGCTAAGTCTAAAGCCCTTAAAACCAGAACCAACAACTCTGAAAAAAAATAACAAAATTTTTGACCCCCCCCCCAGAAAAAGCTCAATAAGTCTAAAAAGGGCTGCTGAAGTTGAAGCAAAAATTTGGGCAGAATTCTTAATAAAAACTATTCAAAATACAAATAATAAAATATACAAATTTTTCCAAATATTATTTAGCTTTAGAAAAAATGATTGAAAGTAATAAATGATAGCCCTCAATTTAAATGGGCATTCACATAAAGTATATTGTTTAATAATATCACACCCATTCAATATTCCTGACATCTCAAAATTCTTAAATAATAATCATTCTAAAAAATGGCGATCGATTGTGAATAGCCGTAATAAAACCCAGGTCAAAAAACTTCACCCAATTTTGTTGATCAAAAACAAAAAAAAATTCCAAAAATTTTGTATTGGTCGAGAATGGGCGTATCGTTTAAAAATTTTATTATTCAAAAAGAGCGGGTCGAATATGGCAGAGGGGCAAATTGGAAGCCTTTCTCCGGCAGCAAGAAGCGGACGGAAGCCGGATGGTGCACCCCCGCAGTGAACGCGTGCCCCAGCCGTTCATTCTGGATTGTTGACGGCGAATTAGTAGTTGATCGCCCCGCGGTGGCGTGAGTGACTATTTCAGTGCCCAGCGGCAGCGTCTACTCGTCGACGCGGATTGGGCGTTTGTATACGCGCCGGGAAGCGTCTTCGGAACATCAAAAAGGAGCCGCCAGCGACAGCTCCTGAGGGGGGTGCCCCCTGGCGTGCGAAAGAAGTCCATGTGCATTGGCTCGCCCTAGAAGTAAGTTGGAAGACGCAGGCCGACATTGATCGGGAGACGATCGAGTCGATAGACGGCGCGCCAGTGGAATTGAACGAGAGCGGGCCAACGAAGGAGGAGGCCGGGGAAAAGACGAGAAGGTGATGATCACCCTGCGAACAAAATTCTTTCAAATCTCGCGTTTAACCTTCTTCACTCCTTATCTTTTTTAGTGAAACAATTATTTTTACACAAAATTTCCCCGCTAAAACCCAACCACGTCAGGACAAACAAACAAAAAATACACATTCAACTTTATAAATATAATTACACAACTGTAATTTAAAGAAACGAAGAATTCAGTTTGTAAAAAATTTCAACAAAGCCCGACCGCAACCAATAATCTCGAGTGTATCTCAAAATCCGTATATTTTTAAAGGTTATTAATTTCATCTTGAAATTGTTTTTTCCATTTACATAAATTGCATCTTGAGATTTTCAAGAGATCAACAATGTCACAATCACTCATTTTCGGATTTTTCCCTTTTATTTTGGCATATTTCTTCAAAATTCCAATTTTTGTTGCATCAGAAAATTGTTTCTTGGTGATAGAAAGGCTAAATTTGCGCTTCCATTCATAAATTGTTCTGGCACTTACGCCCAATTTTTTTGCAATTTCCTTATCAAGTTCATTCTTTGAACCGCTTTTGAGATTTGCCTTCTTACATTTGCTTTTTATTTTATCAAATTGTTTCAAAATTTGACGTGTTTCTAACTCAGAAAACTTTGATTTAAACTTTATTTCTTTTCTTAACCCCAATTCTTTGATCCATTTATATAATTTATAGCAACTTACACCCAAATACTTTGATATCTTTATCTCAATTTGAGTCCGTTTTTTGGATGAATGTGCGCGTTTGTTTTTTTCCCGATAATTATCTTTCATTTCACGGAATTTTTGAATAATTTCACGTTTCTGTTGATCACATTCATTTGACTTATTTTGCTGTTCATCAACACTCTCATCTTGATCAGTTGACTTATTTTGATCAGACAATTCTTTCTTAGAATTTTATCATCCGCTGATGGCGCTGAATTGTTTTCGTCTTCAGACCAATTATCAGCATAAATTTCATCAAATTTCTGTTTCAATATTTTATCAATATTTTTCTGATCATAAGTGTTTGGAGCTTGTCCGTCTTGAACTTCTTCTTTAACATGACGACAGTTCAAATCTTTTGAATCATTACTTTCATCGTCCCATCCTTTTCCAAATATTTCATCAAATGATTTGTAAAGTTTTGATTCTTGTCCACGTTCGCCCACAGAAATTGCATTTTTGATCAAATTCGTTGCAAATAATAGAATAATAATTAATAGCCAAACTTTCATGTTTTATTGACTAGAAATACTTTAAAAAATATTAATAAATAAATCTTTTCTCAATAGAATTAATTTTTATTGAAAATATGGCCAATTAAATTTATTGGCAAATTATTCCACCCATTTCTCTTGGCAAATTGCAGCCCGTGTCACCGTCCGTCCCTAATCCAAAGAATGTCCAGCCCATATTATGCTCAGTATTTCTTCAAACTAGGGTTCCTCCCCGACCCCGACCCCCGAC
>MEIZ01000056.1:222529-232806 GCA_001723225.1 Globodera ellingtonae
TAACATATTTCTTCAAACCCCCAATTTTTGTTACATCAGAAATTTTATTACTGACAGAAAGGCCAAATTTGTGTGCATCCTCATTTCAATTATGGGCCTATGATTTATTATTCGGAGGGAGGGGGGGTCAAAAAATTTGAATTTGTGATGAAATTTTTTAAAAAATGTTTTAAACATCAGAAATTACAAAAAGTCAATTTATTGGAATTTTGAAATTCTCCGTATTTCCGGTTGGGAGCTGGAATTCCGGCCTTTTTTTGGTTTCCGGTTACATCCCGGATACAAATGAATCAATAGAAAGCATTGGCACTGGCATAACTGGGCCAATTCCACGTCAATTCCACCGGCAAATAACGAAAGTGGGCAATATAAAAGTGGTTTGTTGTAAGCCCAAATCCATCAGGGGGCTTTCATTGTTTAATACAAAGATTTTATTTCTCCATTTTATGTTTGTTTGATAATTAGGCCTGGGATTTGTATGATTTATCATTATCCCAGTCCTAATGATAATCAGAATATCTTAGATTAAAATTTCCGGAATTGAAACTTTAATTATAAATTATTTAAAATATTTTTTCATTTGTATATTGTCAATCAATCGTTATTTTATAAAATATTATTATTTAAGAAAAATATATAGGAAATATGAAATATTGATTTGGTCACGGTTCAAATAAATATTATGAAATGTCAGGAATATTTTATATAAAAAAGCCCATTTCATTTGTGGGCTACCATTTATTATTTTCAATAATTTTTTTGATCGGCTAAAAATATTTATTAATATTTGTAAAAAAAAAATTTGTTAAATTTATTATTCATTGAAAATTGTTGACAGAAATTCTTTAACACAAAAATAAATAACAAATTTTTCTATATCATTTCTGTTTATTATAGAATTAATTGGAATTTAATATAAATGCCCCTAAATTCAGAGTTTATTTTGGCATAATAAAATGGAAGAAATTTGTATTTTAATTTTGGTCTCATTATTCACGACAAATTCACCCGACAAAGCCGAATCTGTAAAAGTAAAATTGGAGGAAACGCAACTCAAAACATTTGATGAAATATTCGGAGAAGGCTGGTGGGACAAAGATGAAGCCGAAGATTTGAAAATGCCGGCAAACTTTGGACAAAATGTCCATCACAAAATCGACCGGCAGAACACCCAAATTGGACAAATTAAACCCAATTCAACTGATCAGAATCCTCCTCTCAAAGAGTCTGATCACTATGGAATTGGCCTAAGTCGAAAAATGCATAACTTTGGGAAGGAAAAAAATGAGCTTGGTAGAGAAATTTGATCAAATGAAAGCCGAATTAAAGCGGGACGGAATCAAAAACTCTCAAAATAAATTAGATAAAACTGTCGCAAAAGAGTTGGGCCTCAGTTTTAGAACAATTTACAATTGGAAACGTGAACTTGGCCAATCCAGTGAGTTTTTGAGCAATTTAATTATTTATTTATATTAATTAAAAATTCTCTTACAGAACCACAACATAAATATTCCCACAACCAACAAAAGGAATTGATGAAACGTTATTATGAAATTAAAGACCAAAATCCTAAAATTAGAGACAAGGACATTGCCAAAATGTTGAAAATTGGAAGAGACACTTTGGTTAGATGGAAAAGGCAATTTAAACGACAGCAATTCCATCCAAATTCTGCCGATGGACATTCTGTGGAAGAGAATGCCGCGGCAAATATTCAGGAAATTGGCACTCGAACTCGCAGAGTATTTGAATGAATGGGGCAATGAATTGGAAAAAATGATTTGGCATCTAATGATTTTTAAATATTTTGTGACAAATGAGATTTACTTAAATATTTGCTAAATCTATTATGGAATACTTGTACCTCTCAAACTTTTTCTCTTTGTTTATAAAACACGAAAAATGTAATTAATGAAATTTGGAAATATTTTGGGCCCACTTTGTGCTCACTTTTTATCTCTCCACAAAAGGCGAATGCAGTTGCTTTCTGTGCGGTGCAGGACCGGATCCTGAGCAGGATTTTTTAGGATCCTGTCCGGAGTCCTGTATTTTTCAGCCATTTTAGGATTAGCAGAATCCTGAATTTTACAGGACTAATCCTAAGGATCCGGTCCTCTAAAAAATTTTGAGAAATCCAATCCTGTTACAGGATCCGAAAAATAGATTTTGCCTCACTCTATTTCCGAGCTGCGGGACGGAACGCCAATCTATGATTCTCTCCTGTTTCTCCCGCACGTTTGGCCAATAAAAGAGTTGTTCGGTGCATCGACGGACTCTGGGCGGGTTTGTGGCGTCAGTGGCCCAGGGCTCGGGATTCCCGACTCACATCCCTCCCCTCTCCCGCTTCCTCGTCCCCAACTTTGATCAAAATTCATTGGACGTTCCGATGGCGATCAAAATGTGATCTAGGAGCCTCAGACTGAGCTAAAAATGTGTTTTTGTGCTTAACTCAGCGTGCCAAGTTCGCAGAAAAAATAGGTATTTACCTAAAAGTGCCAGCCTTGGTAATTAATTAAAAAGTATAATTTTTACTCTTTTTCTAACGAAAGTTATGAGCCCGAGATTGAAGTTCCCTTAATGTTGTGTCCTCTGCACAAACAATTACAGTTGATCCTACCTTGAACATAAATGCCAAAACAAAACTGCAAACTCAACCAAATCACACAAATAAAATGTCATTTTAATTGCTCTAAATGAGAAAAATCATTTGAAAAAAGCCAAGCGGTTAACTTAGTTTTTAAAAGTAATTGTAATACTATTTCGGATTCCGGGCATTTTTTTTAAATTCAAATTTTTTATTTTATCAAAAAAGCTCATTCTTATTGTCAACAGTTTGGAATCCAAACCCCCAAATTTGAATTTTGTAGTTTTGGAATTCACATCAATGTTCATTCCATTCCTCATAATTAAAATTTCATATAAATATCTCTAGATTATTTTGACAAAATAAATGGTAGAGTTTTGGATTTTAATTTTCGTTTTATTCTTTGCAACAAATTAACAATAAATTGAAATTGTTTTTTATCAAGTTTTATAGACCAAGAGAAAAGAGGTGCAAGTATTCCATAACAGATTTAGTCAATATTAAGTAAATCTCACTTGTCAAAAAAATATTTATAATCATTAGATGCCAAATCGTTTTTTTGCAAATCATTTACCATTCATTCAAATACACCACATCCTCCATTTTGTGATCAATACATTTAGGGTTAGCAGAAATTTTGAAAATAATCAATCGCCAACATTATTGATTCAAAACATTTGATGAAATATTCGTAGATGAATGGTGGGACAAAGATGAAGCCGCCGAAGATTTGAAAAGCCGCCGCCAACAAACTTTGGACAAAATGACCATCACCAAATCGACCGGCAGAACACCCAAATTGGACAAATTGAACCGAATTCAAGTGAACAGAATCCTCCTTTCATAGAGTCTGATCACTCTGGACAAATTGAACCCAATTCAACTGATCAGAATCCTCCTCTCACAGACTCTGATCACTCTGATAATGCGAAAGCTGAAGATGAGCGAAAAAAACGTAAAATTGTTGACAAATTCAATGCAATGAAAGACGAATTTAAGCAAAAAGGAAAATATTCGGCAAAAGAATGGTATCAAATTGAGTATAAAATTGCTAAACATTTAAAAGACAGTCGCTCAAAAATATATAAATGGAAAAAAGAATTTGGCCTAAGTCTAAAAATGCATTACTTCGGTAAAGAAAAAGAAGAACGTAAACATTTGGTAGAGAAATTTGATCAGAAGAAAGCCGAGTTTAAGCGAGCCGGATTCAAAAACTCTCAAAATGAATTAGATAAAACTGTCGCGAAGAAATTGGGTCTAAGTTTTGTAACAATTTACAATTGGAAACGAAAACTTGGCCAAATCAGTGAATATTTAGAGACCAATTTAATTTAATTTTTATTTAAATTGTTTAACAGCACCAAACCATAAACACTCCCACAGCGAACAAAAGGAATGATGACACGTTATTATGAAATTAAGAACAATAATCCTAAAAATAGTAATGAAAACATTGCAAAAATGTTGAATATTGGAAGAACCTGGATAAGGCAATTTAAACGACAGCAATTTCATCCAAATTCTGTCGATGGACATTCTGTGGAAGAGAATGCCGCGGCAAATGTTCAGTAAATCGAGAATTCGAACTCGGGAAGTGTTTGAGTGTACAATGATTTTCACTGTGAATGATTTGAAAAAATTTTCGAAATAAATTTGTAATGTTCCTTTGGGTGGCACCACAATTCGTCATCGATCATTTCGATACCAGAAATTTGTATTTAGGGCAAAGAGTTTTGCCCCAAGCAACATAAATTTGTTCAACGATAAAAATTACACATTGATAAAGTTGATCAAATACATTTCCACACATTATGCAACCCCAGCAATAAATCGTGTGATCTGTCCATATCCAAATGCATATTGTTCAAAATTGTGGGCAAAAAAAAACAGTATTGGCCATGCAAATTTTTTTGTCAGAAACTTTTTATTTTCTATTGACGAATTCGATTCTCGCGAGGAAAGGTACGCTTTGGTCCCGCCGTTTTGGTCCCGGGTACGTTTTGGTCCCACCCCGAATATTTTCCTTTTTGCTTAAATTCGTCTTTCATTTCATTGAATTTGGAAACAATTTTACGTTTTTGCTCATCTTCAGCAATATTTTCGCTTGAATTGCCATTATCAAAGTGATCAGACTCTGTGAGAGGAGCATTCTGATCAATAAATTGTGTTCAATTTGACCAATCTGATCAGAGTCTGTGAGAGCATTCTGATCAGTTGAATTGGGTTCAATTTATACATTCTGCCGGTCGATTTGGTGATGGACATTTTGTCCAACGTCTGTTGGCGGTTTTTTCAAATCTTCGGCGTCATCTTTGTCCCACCATTCTTCTACGAATAATTCGTCAAATGTTTGGAGTGGAAATTCCTCCTATTCCTCCAATTGTACGGATTCGGCTTTGTCCAGTAAATTTGTTGCAAAGAATGAGGGGGAGGGCTGTGAAAAGCAAAAAAAAATTGTGAAAAATGTTACAGGGAGCGGGGGAAGGGATTTTTTACAGTTGTTCGCCGATGGTGCTGCTGCTGCTGTTGCGGCTGTTGCTGCTTTGCTCCTTCAGCTCCAGTGCCGACCCAAGCGAGCGGAATTAAGGGGATTAAAATCAATTGTTTCAGAAATTAATTTTTTGAATTTCATGTTTGCTGAACAATTTTGAATATTTTTATTTGAATTTAAATATTCAAAATAAATTTTTTTTTTATAATAATTAATTTATTTTGCGCATGAATTTACCTCGGACAATTCTAAATTCCATTTCAGGTGCGCAACGGTCGAAGCGCCCCCAAGCGCTTTGGATCATGAAAATGGTGCCGGATGCAGCAGCAGTGCCAACAACAACAACAACGAACCAATCACGCCTATGGGCGTGAAATGGTCGGCGAATCTTCAATTTTTTAAGTATTTAAATGTTGCAAAATTTTGGTTGGTATTTTTAACATTTTTAAATTGTTGCAATTCTTTTTAATAGTGCCAATTCACATTTTTTCAAATAAAAAAAATTCGCTTTAATGTTGTTATGTCATGGGAATTAAAAAATAAATCATTTAAATGTACTATTACCGACCGCGCTCGCATCCTCTGGGCTGCCGGGCAGTGTGCGCGCTGTGTTCGCGTTATGATGGTCTGCAGTTCCCGTGCAGGCGGCAGGTGGGCGAGGACCAGCGCCAGTTGCATTGTGCACAATGCCGCTTCGTGTTCCCGAACATGGACTGTTTCGATGCGCACCGTGTGCGTCGACCCGCGCCGCCGGGCACACGCGAAGCGTTGGTTGACCGACGCAGAGGGCGCCCGCATCGCTCAATGTGCGAGGAGAGGCGGTTGTGCGAGCGCTGCAACTGTCTCTTATACACATCTAGATGTGTATAAGAGACAGGGTCTATGTCGCTCAGACGCTCGCCATTATTGAAACGATTAAAAAATTGATTTTTTTTAGCGCATTTTGTTGGAATGGAGGGGGGGGGGGTTGCCTCCCCGGAGCCGAACTACAAACTCAAGGTTTCAGCCAATTGGCGAGGCAATAGGGGCCAGTTGGGAAGGCGGGAGTTTGTCAGCTTTTGAACGAGGGCTGGGGCAAATTTTATGTGTGGTGGCTAATTGGGCCCCTTTCAACAAACTCAAAAATAAAAAAACACCCCCTACCCGTTTTTTGTTAATAATTTGCAGTTGGCTTCCTTTTGCTCAAATTTGGGGCATTACTACAAAACTGTTCCGGTTGATTGGAGATGGAGGCACTGACATGGGTGGCCAGTGTGCTTGAGTTTCGAAGCTCACAAACGTGCTCGGAGAAGAAAAATATTAAACGCCCAATTCATTCATTTCTCTTTTTTATGTTTAAAAACCCCGATTTGCCTCATTGCTAAAATTTATTCGCCAAAGCCAAAGAAAAAGGGCTTAATCCGGACCGTTTTCCACTGATTGGCCCGATATAATGGAAGGGACCCTTAATTTATCAAATTAAAGAAACGCCCGGTGCTTAGCCCATAGGGGTTTTGCAACATTTTAATGACCAACAACAGCCCCAACGTTTAGTTCACAATTAAGCAACAGTCCAACATTTTTTTGTCTTTTCCTTTATTCTCCTTCTTTGGGTGCTTCTTCAGCCCCTGCAAGCAGCGGGGTTTTTTCATCGCCTTCAAGCACCGTCTCTTCGGCAGGTTCTTCAGCCAGCGTGGCTTCGGGGTGCCCAAAAACCATGGGGCTTAGCTCCAAAGTTCAGGGGACTTAGCCACTCGAGGTCGAAGGGGATGGGGCCTTGGGTCCATTGGGCATTCTGGGCCACTTTTCATTGGCCAATATAATGAGTGGCTCATCCCAATACAATGGGGCTTGCCAGTCCGGCGGTTCCCAGCTCCATAAAGGGTCCCTTCCTTCGTCGTTTAAACCGGGCACATGTTTTTTTGGCTTCTTGACGGGCGGTGCATTCTCATCCTCCGCGCCTCCCTTTTTGAGGCCCTTTTTTCCCGCAACGCCGTCCCCCTCTTTGGCCCCATCGTCTTCTTTTTTGCCTTCGGCCTCTTGCTCACCATCATCGTTGCATCCGGCATCCATGTATGGAGGCGGTTTGTTTTCCTTGTTCTCGCTGGCGTCGGCGTAGTTCATCGCGCTTTAAAATTTATAAATTGGGCAAAGTAAAAAGGCCCCTAAGCGTTGATTGCCAATTAACGGCAATCGAATGACCCTCCCCCAAAATAATTGGCTGCAAGAAAGGGGCTGTCTGGCTGAACGGCAATGCTTATTTAAGCAAATACGAACGGTCATTAATCTTTTGGGCCCGAAGCAACGCCCAGGGGCCCCTTGAGGCCCAAAAAACTACGCCCTTTTGTAGTAAAAAGAACCGTTACTTTTTGTTAGGAAACATGGGGACCCCAAAAAACAATTGTTTACCCAGACAAGGGGCAAATGGGGATCAATCAGGCGATCGTTTAGTTGGCTCAAATAAATTTAGAGGCCCCATAAGAGCGGCGAAATATTCCCAGAAAATTCAATCACTAAATAATAACTATTCGCAAAAATTATATATATAAACGCAATCCGTGGAGGCGGGCAGTTAAACTTTGCGTATAGTCGACAAATACCTTGTAATGAAAAACGAATTTAAACAAAAAGGAAAATATTCAATAAAAGAATGGGTACCGCATTGCTCCTGATCCTTGTTTAACCAGCCAATTTTGCCCTTTGGGCCCTGTTGGGGCTGTTTCTGCTTTTCGTCTCTTCCATTAGGGCCTTCAGTTTCTCGTTTTCCTTTTGGCTCTGTTCCGCCAAATTGTTCTTCAGGGGACGATTTCACAAACAATTCCCTAGGAGGCAAAATGAAAATTTTAATAACCAATTGATCAGGCTCTGCTCAACGCTAACCTTAAAGGCCCAAGCTCTGCTCAGGGCCCCTAGAATGATCAGCCTACTAGAGACTTGAAATCAGATAATTGTTTGGTTAATCCGGGTACTTAATGATTAGCCTCTGTTCAATGAATTTATTGAACGGGCTTGGGCTTCTCGACCAAAATAAAAAACGCTCGGGATATTAATCAATGTGGCTGCCCCTCTACCGGGTACAGCTTCAACTCACTACGCTCCCCCTTTGGGCCACTCCACTGATAATCAAAAAGCCAAACGGGAAGTTAAAATTGCCCAAAATTTCACCTCGTAAAAAGGCGAAATTTGGCCACTTCTGAGTAACGTTTCCGCCACCGATCGACGCATCACAACGAGCACTTCGTTGATCTGCAGCCTAGCCCAACACGAATTATTGACGGGTCCAATGTACGGATGGCCAAAGCCAAACGGAAAGACACCCTTACAAAGGGAAGGTCCTCAGGTGTCCACGGAGTTTCGGGATGAAACTTGGCACACTGTCCTCTTCTATTCAACAATTTTTTTCCTTCTTTTTTTTAACCAAATTAGACATAAAATAATGATCGACCAACAAAACGTTATCAAATCAACTTTTCGATTAGAGCTTTCTATAAAAACTTTATCAGAAAAAAAAAATTTTTAAATAATTCTTTTCACAGGGTGCCGTCAAAATTACGAAGAGAAAATTATTCCATAAAATTTTATTCAATCCCGGAAAAATGCCTGGAAAAGGACATGGATTTTGAAATCTTTGAAAACTTATTAACTGATATTGATGAAACAAAAAGAGAGCAAAGAAAGGTTTGAAATTGAAAAAGCATTGATTCGATCATGGGAAGGATGGCAACCTGTGAAAAGAATTATTAAAAATTTTTTTTTTCTGATAAAGTTTTTATAGAAGGCTCTAATCGAAAATTGATTTGAATAACGTTTTGTTGATCGATAATTATTTTATGTCTAATTTGGTTAAAAAAAAAGAAGAAAAAAAATTGTTGAATTGAAGAGGATTCGAACTTTTACACACAAAAAGTAGATTGCGAACACAACCACCAGGCCACACAACCACTTGACTGCTTGTAATCTTATTTCGTTAAGTGAAAATGCTTAAACTTTGAAGGCTTATATCTCGTTGGCCCTAAGCAAAAATTCCCGCCTTTTGGCGCAAATTCTTATTTTCCCACCAAAAGTACTACAGTATGTTTTGGGGTGCCGAGCCTTAAGCAAATCAACTACAGTATGTTTGAAGGTGGCGAGAACAATTGTCGCCCCGCTTAAGCCTAAACTGCCCCTCGAGGACGATGGGCTTCAACCTTTCCATTATCCGGTCGACCACTTTCGTGCTGGCTGGCGCCCCAGCCGGGTGCGCATCTCCGTAAACGCCTCCAAATTGCCAGCAATTCGCCTCAAGCCGATATTGGCGAAGATGGAAGATCGAACTTCTGAGTAAATTCAATCATTAATAGGGCCTTATTGCCATTAAATAACGCATCGCCTCTCCCAACCAATCTTTCGCCCCAAATGCCCCTTGCCAAAATTTGGAAGACGAGAATGGCGATTAGCAATGACGCCGTAAGTATTAAGCACAGACAAACAAATGCCCCAAAGCAAGCCTGATTTCGGGAAAGGCGAAAACGAACTGTCGAATCCGAAACGGATTTTAGGGCAAAGGCGTGCATAACCTTTAAAAAGCCTGCGAATTTTAATAATCTATTTTTGGCACATTCACTGGGGGCACTAAATGAAAATTGCCGGAAGAATGTTCACGATAATGGCCGAATGATTATCAACTTGCGAGGCTCATCGAAAAGGGGCAGAAACCCCGCCCATCATCAAAAGGCCCCTCGTTATCATTTTTTTGCCGTCTTTTGCGAATTGATAAGCGAACAAAAATATATATGGGCAAACAAATACAATTATTTAGAAACCATTTAATGTTAAGGGCCTTTTTGTGTTCTAATTGATTAGAATAGAGAAAGGAAGATTCTGCCCGTTAATCGATCGCCCCTCCTGCCTCAGCATAACCGCGGCAATGGCTGAAGGGGCCCCAAGGGGCAAGAGAACTGCAGAGTGGGGGAGAGGGGCCCAAGAGGCGAGAAAAAGCTCGCGAGAGATAAGAGAGAGAGAGAGAGAGCGCAAGAAGGCACACAACGTGCGCCCGAAAGGGCGAGCGCTCGCAGTGAGAGAGAGAGAAGGGGTAGGGCCAGAGAGAGAGAGAAAAGAAGGGGTTATGGGCAGAGAGAAGAGGAGGAGCGGTACGGGCAGAAAGAGGAGGCGGATGGGGTACGGCAAAGAGAGGAGGAGGAGGGGGTACGGCAGAGAGAGGAGGAGGAGAGGGTACGGCAGAGA